>VUQI01048562.1:0-18445 GCA_015106735.1 Paratilapia polleni | reverse complement strand
CCCCTTCTCCTACTCCTTTCATTACTTAGATTGGCTCTTGTGAAATAGGCCATAGGGTCTTCACAACACGCATATATTCATATGTATAAACACATACTCAAAATCTATAACCTCTGAGTCTCTTGCTAGGAAGTTAAATGTGGACTGAAGGCAACAGAATGTGGACAGCTCTTAAATGTTTAGGGAGTGTCCAAGTTTCACCTCAGTTTAAGGACCAAGGGAGAAAGCTTGAATGTGTAGAGGAGATGAACACTTACAGCAAAAAACTGAGATCTGACAATCCAATCAGACCCCTCCCTGCACAGACTGCGCTGAGTTCATAAATTAATGTATGAGAAAGCCTGGAGAGATAACCAATGGGCATAAGGACCTCAGAGAGAATCATTATATCGACTAGGTGATGGACTAACTGACAGACTGACAGACTGATGGAGTGACTGTCTGAACGGAACCTTTGAAATGCAGGCAGTTTGAAGCTGAAAGACTCAGCGTCTTTGACCATCTGACTCTGAACAGACAAAAGGCAAGAGAGGGCAGCTTTTTCGACTACTGGCCCTTTAGCCTTCTATGACTTCATCAGAAGAAATGATAACTACAACTCTGGCTTCCACTCCGCTCGGCTGATGCCCTAGGGCAACACTTTCCTCACCGTTCTCCCTCTGTTTGTGAGCGCATCTGTTGAAAATGAAGGCCAAGTCTAAGTGCTGGCCAGGCCTTTCTACTTCACGCTCAGATCAGGAGCCTAAGCACCTGCAATATCCTCTCTCTGAAATTACTTTTTTCTTGTGACAATTTGCCAATGAGAATTCAAAAAGCTGGTCTTATCGGAGTAACAGCAGAGAGCAAGCCTTTCCCTAAGTAGCCTTTTTAACCTTCCTTTTAAGCTAGCTACAAACAGATTTTACATGAGCAGCACTGACTATTCTGTCCGCTCTTTATTCTGGTCATTAGAATCCACAAAATGAAACCCAACTCTCAGTCTCCTTGCTATCACTGTTTAACTTCTAACCACAATTTTCCCCAGCAAAGCAAAAATATCTCGTATGTAGCGAGAATTAACTCTGGCCAAGCTTCTGACACAGCCACAGAAGGGCCTACAGCCACACATCTGTCTCCAAAGCCAAATGAGTCACAGAAGCCTGGGCCCAGTTACCTGCTGGGGCCCCATGTCTGTCCCAGTCGCTGACCACAGGAACACACATGTACATAATTTTACACAAGGACACAGGCAGAGCGGCAAATACACACTTGCTACTTTGTGCACTGACACACACACACACACACACATACACGCATGCACACTTTCTCTCCATGATTTTCCAGTCTCCTGTGGATGGCATGTGTTATATCAACAACCTTTCCTGCCAATATCATCTCTTTTTAACAAAGTAGGAGCAAATCATTCAGTCTATATTCTGTGGTGAGAGGCCAAGGCAAACTGGATCTGCTGAGGCAATGGCATAGGAGCTCCTGGCACCAGGAGCAAAGTAGGGAAGAGAGGAAATGAGAGGAGAGGGACAGAAGAGAGAAGAGGAAACAAGAAGAAAAGGAGAAGAGGAGAGGTCATATGAGAGGAGACAAGATGAGAGGAAAGAAGAGGGTAGGGCACAGGAAGCACATTAACTCTATCTGTATGGTAATGCTATTACCTCCCATCCGATCAGCATGGTCCCCTCCACACTAACTGGCTACCCTCTAGCTTTCATTAGCAACATGAATTATGGATCTGCTCTTGCATCTAAATGCTAAGCATTATGCCATTTGTGATGCAGTTTTCCACATTCCTCCCTCTCCTTCTTTACAGACTCCCCTGTCTCCCTCCACCTCATCCTCCTGGTCTTTTCCAGAGTTGCCACAGACTATGATTACTCCAGCACCATTAGGGCCTGTGTTGACAAAATTTCCATACCATCATATGCCCCTTGAGATACTGATAGTGAGGAGTTTGCAGATACTGTATGCACGCACGCACAAAAACACATCATCCAAAACAAAGATTTTCTGCTGCAAGATGTGACAGCACCAAAAACTGTCAGGGTGAAGTTGGAATAGAAGGATGAATGGACAAAATAAGTAAATTCTATAAACAGAAATTATGAAAAAACTGTGAGAAAATGTGTGTAGACACGTAAAGAGATATGAACTAAAAAAAGAACAGGAGGAAAGAGCTTTTCTGTTTCATGCTGCTACAGTGTGAGTGAAGCCACATCAGTACGCCTATTGCAGTGCAGGTTTTTAGTGGATGCATCAGCAGAGCGACTGAAACTGGACACTGTGTAATAACAGCTCACTAAAAACATTACAGCTACTCATAAAGAGCCCAAACTCACTTTAATAGCTGCTGAGATGTTTCCTTTGGTCTGAAAACATCAGAACAGGCAGGAAGAGAGACGGGGTTTTGTGTGGACTAATACAGGTCAATGGATCTGTCTTCAGCTAGATGATCCGTATGACTTTTCTGTAAACCCCCAAACCAAGTTCATTTGTGTGTCCAGCCGTTCTTTCATTAACAGAGTCACAAATAGCCCAGCTGCGGTTAGGTGAATGACATCAACCTCTCATTGACTGTTTTACGAGCTCTTCTGACCAGCGTGAGAAACCAGGGGACTGTAACCTCACGGAGGTACGGCCCAACAACCCAGCTGAAAGTACGCATGCAGAAACACACGCACACGTTGCCACGAAGACGATACACTGGATGCAAATGTGCACACATACACACACGCAAAAACTATAGAACAGCATCAGCCCAGACCGCACATACTTTCCCATGCTGATGGAGGAGTTACTGAGTTTTACAAGTTGAGTTTCTCCTCCTAGCCACATTTTTGGGTAAAACGCAAGATCTTTTTTGGAAACACACACCAAAGCAGACTTTTAACTCATGATTCAGATTGTTATAGTTGGAATGTGAACAGAGAGCAAAGACACATCACAGAGAACATTAGCTCTTGCCACTGCCCCCCCCCCCAAAACAAACTCGTAAAGCATCATCAGATTACAACAGCAGGAGAAGGTCAATCAAAAGGCAAAAAATACAGACACAGGAGTGAGGTGAAGGAGAATGATGGGGCACTCCAGTGTGTGTCCATTTTAGTGGAATATGTTTGAGGTTTGGCAGAATATTTGTGCTCATGTTGTGCTGTCTAACTCAAGAACAGAGAAGCAAGAGGAATCAAGCAGGGATTCTGGGAGAAAATGACAAAAAAAATATATAGTTTTTGTTATGTTTAGAAATCAAACTGAACTGTAGCACACACATACACAAATACACAAACAAGCAAGCATCTCTGTAACCTTGGCTGTTGCCTTTGGTTATTTGTGATCAATACGCTGGGACTGGAAAAACTGTCCCAAAATGTACCTTTACTTTTGTCTAAATGTACCTAAAGACATAGAAGAAGTATGTAACAGAAAGAAGAAAAGAAAGGAATGGATTATCATTAATGTGAAGGAAAGTTGTGCAGTTTTAGTATCTAATCATCTACAGATGTTTTATTAAATACAATGAAAGATAATTGTACATTTTTAAAACAAATGTGTTTCAAACAGTCCCATTTATTAAAGTTTTTGTGGTTCTATTTTTAAATATTCATGTTATATTATAAATTCAGTAACATTAGTTATTGCACTAGAACAACAGCATCTGGGACCAAAACTCAAAGTGATGGGGTAGCTGTACCCCCTCACGCTGAGTTTCATTCACAACTACAAAAGCTGAACACAAGGGCAAATATTTATTTATCTACTGATTGACAGTGAAACAGAGAGCAGCGGAGAGAAGAAGAGACTCGCACTGTGTTGAAATAAAACCTGTGTTCATAAATTAGGTAAATGATAAAATACCTTTCAAACGTTTTGCTTTTTGGGGGCACCAGCTGAATGCTTTGAAGTGCACTCTGCCATCTCACTTTTACAATGCAGTGTGAGAGGTCATTGTCTTTTAGCAAACATATGAACAGCCAACAGCTTTCAAACAGGAGACACTACCAAAACATAGACCAGAGAAGTTCTGATTAAAACATTAAAACACACACGCTCTGTGGGACTTCTTCCTCTTCTCTATAATGATGTTCCAAATCTTTTATACAGACCCTAAAATAGGTTCACACAATGTTTACTACACTTTGTGTAATTTGAGCACAATAAAAAGCTATTCTAATCAGTAGCTCTTCTGGCTCATGATCCATTTCAGTTCACAGGTTATTGTAATGTATGACGTGCAGAAACAAAGTGATAAGTTTTGTTGTCATTGGTTGGCTATATTGCATAAACTAATAAGAATTAAAATCCACTGAGAAGCCAAGGAGGCTCGCAAACACGAACATCCAGGACAAATCTTGTTTCACTAAAATCTGACCAATACTCTAGGAAGAGCAGTGATTCTTGTAAATTGTGGACAGACGGACGCCTTGCCATCGCATAAGCTTATTGGTCCTTCGCCTGGATGAGCTAAAAATATTGGGTCAAGGTGTTATGGTGCCAGCGTGTAAAGAGGAAATGAAAAAAAAAACTGAAAGAGAAAGCTGCTCTAAGCATTGCCTACGAAATTCAGGACAGACACACTGTAAGGATGTTATTGACTCAGCTAATCTGACTCCACAGATAGAGCATGCCAGAAACAGAGGGAAAACATCACAAAAATAGATGGACAATCCTTCATTGTACCTTTTCTTTAAACAGAACAACACTGACAAATGCCACCTCTCATTAGATTCCATTCAAACCATCAGCACTGAATACCTGATGCCATTTTAGCTATTATCCTTTGGGGGGGGGCACTTGGTGTGAAGAAGCAGGGAGCTGGCTGAATGCAGGTAGCCTGAGGCGTTCCTGCATGACTGCGTGTGATAGTTACACAGCACTTTCTGCCCCCCCACAGACACCAACAATCAAAACAAACAGAGCCAGAGTTGGTTTGTAACATTTCTTGCAGCTGCAAATTGCACATAACAGCCTGGTTAAATTATAGTTGCACAGCTGAATCCTTGTTATGGTGACATGACAAATGTACCATTTTGCCACTTTGCACATAAAAACATAAAAAGGTTTTTCCTGTATGTTTTTTTTTTTTGTATCATATGTGGTATGTGTGATATTCGCTCTGAGGCTGCACTGTAGTGAATTTGACCTGCATAATTTACAGACTGGACAGACACTTCATATTGTGGGATGTCCCCAGTTCTGATGTGGATTCCCCAAGGACTAATATGACTACATTTCCTGAATGAGAGCCTGCCACAAAGAAGGAGCGAGCTTAAGAACAAGGTTACTTATAAGTGAGAGGAATAAATAAAGAGAAAATATGCCTATTCACTGTGTCATTGTCCTTCCTCCTTTGTATTCACAGGGAAGCTGGCTAAAAGACAGGCAGGGATACGGCCTCTTTTCCCCTTCATCTTTTGATAATCCCATCTTTTTTGTGTTTGATGTTCCTCTCTATGCTCTTTGAACAAATCCCCTGTCCCTGCCCTCATAATCGCATTACCTCCTAAGGTGTAGTGCGCTCAGGGTAACTGGACCTCACCAGTGCCAGCACACTACTCCACGATCCAGTACTGCCTGCCAGCAAAACATACAAGCACATACTCATACACTCCCTCTCTAAGAAAGATACAAACAAATACTGGTATACACACTCCTTTTCTTCTTTTTTTGCTCTTGCCAGAGCAACTGACTGTGCTGAGATGGCACAGACGAGTCACAGTTGGTTCAAACTACAAACTGGACAGGAGCATCGCACCTGACTACAGCAGTGTATGACCACACTAACTTCAACCGAGCAAAAAGATCTGGGAAAAAAACATTGATTTCGCTACCTGACACAGCCACGAAAAGGGAAGACATGAGGCTGAAAGCGCAGGAAAGAAGGAGAGAAAGACAGAAAGCAATATAAGGCCAGAGCTGGGGAAGAAGAGTGGGTGGCGACCAGAAGCTATTAAAACAGTTTTTAATGTAGAGCCAACAAACATAAGTGAGGTATTAAATATGAACCATATAAGACCGAGGCCAGAGAGAGAAGAGCAAGTAAAAGGAAAAGAAAAAAAAAGAAGAAAAGGTGGAGAGAAAGCAGGCTTTGTTGTTCTTTCCACAAGAACTCATAAATGTTTCTCAGATATTTTTCAGCTTAAAAACTTCCCAGTGTCATGTTTACTACAATAAGCACAATTTTGAGGCAAAGAAGTGATTAATATAGTGTTGGAAATAGTTGGTTTTCTTACCTTGATTTAATACAGCAACATCAGAAGCAACATGAAAAAGAAAGAGAGAAAGAGGGAGAAATGATGGTTAAAATTTCATCTAAACAGGAAAACAAACAATCAAAGATAACCAGCACCTGTGCTTTGACAATGTGTCACTGGGAATTTAATATAATGCTATCAGAGTTTATTTCTCACTTTCAGGCTTTACCAGAAAGAACACTGAACCACAGCTGAATGAAGTATTAGGCTAGGCTAATTTGTAACTGTTCAACACAAGCAGACGGATATTAGCTAAAAAGTTAGAAAAGTATTTAGTAACATTTGCCTGGTTCATTTTTCCCTTTATAAAAGTTCTCCATAGTTTTTTTTTTTTTTTTTGAGCTATTGTAGGTGGCGAAGAAGGAGAAGGAGAAGAAGGAGAAGGAGAAGAAGAAGGAGGAGAAGGAGGAGAAAGAGAAGGAAAAGAAAGATTTGTATTGTGTGCCGGAGCACACAATACAAAGCAGTGGTTGCTGTCAGAGAACGATTGCAAGTAGTTGCGGTGACCAGCTGGTCACCCAGAAGTTGAGTGTGCCATACCCTAAACCTCTGGGTGACCACCTTCAATTGCAAGGCGACTGCACAGGTTGCCTGGTGGGAGGCAACCTGTCTCCAAACAATCACAGCCTGCAATCACTTCTAAACAGATTGGCAAAGGTTTGCAAATAACTGCTGTCTAATTCGTAAACACAGACAGTTTGCCAACATGTTGGGATCAATCAGAGTCAGTCTGCACCAATGAGTGCCACTCATGTGCAACACATCTCTTTGCAATAGGACACTTGACTCAACTGGTTGCCAACTGGTTGTATGCTGGTTATATTCCTATATAAAAACAAGGTTGCCAAACACCTATGTCATTTTGCAGTTAAATTGCCATCCTACCAACTACATCACTATTTGTGGAGGAGTTTCTGAATTTCTGTGTCAAATCTATGAGGTTCTGGGTGGACTCTGAAAGTAATTTGTGTTTAATGTTAATTTCGGTGTATGTAGACACCAACAGATTTGCAATTTTTGCCACTTTATCACAGTTAATCGCTGTATTACCACAAACAGATGTAACATGTAACTGCCAACTTGACCCCATTCAATCGCGGACTGATAGCAGACTTATAGTGTAGTCTTACTGCTGTTATATCACCGTCTTCACCCACCAAAGTTGCTTTGAAGATGGCAACTGACTGAGTGGTCGCAGACCTGGTCTCCATCTTCAAAGCAACCATTTCAAAGGCAACGAGACTGCAAGTTCATTGCACACGGTCACAATAATTTTGGTTGTGCCACAGTCTCCATCCACTGTTTTCCCAAGAGTGACTGTAGCATTAACGGTTGTAGCTTTCCCCCCCGGTGCTTAGGCCTGATGGGGGAGCCAACTCAGGCACGGCACCAGGCCTGTAATACACTGGCAGAAACCCTGCTTTTGTAAACAACTAGACAAGAGGGGAATTCAGATTAGAGCAGACAATGCTGCAGTTTGTCCCCATCAAAATAGCATTTAGGGTTAATAAATTACTACATCACAGTATATCTCTACCACCACAGAAGTTGTTACTATCTAAAACTGCATTTTTTGCACAGCTTTCTTTTTGCGAGAGATGTCTGTTAAATGATTAATCCAAGGCAGAAATCAGTGCACTGTAGAATGAACCTTGGGAAAATTAATATGAAAGGCAATAAAGGCTATGAAAGTAACATTTAACACTTTTTTTTTCTATGATATGAACGTTAAATCAACCAGAAGAAATCCCAAACATGTACCAGAGAGATGAACCATCTCTGTGAAATGTTATTTTTCTCTGCAATTCTGACACCAAGACTTATTTCAAAAGGAACATGTTAATGAGGTACAGTCAAATGAAAGGTTGGGAGGTAAACAACTAATTAGAAATGGTCCTTGGTGTCACCCTAATTGCTGTTTGGTTAAGATGAAGCCACCACCTCTCTACTTTTCAAAACATTTAAAAACCAGAACAGGTTCACAGCCAATGTGACCTGTGCTGCAGGGCCACAAGGAAGACAGAAAATAGATGACGCAGAGCTATGAATGAGACCAGATTAAATCAAAAACTTCTCCCAAGCACAGAAAGACGTTGATGAACAATGGGAAGAAGGTGCAAGATGTCAAAACTATAAACAACAATCATGCCAGTGACAGCTCGGAGTGGATGAGGCATTGAAACTTCTGATGCACACAAACAGGCTAAACACACACACTTGTTCAGCCACAGAGGAAAGCACATGCTCGCTGACAAAAAGAAAAAAAAAGAAAAGAAAAAACACACACACAAACGCAAAAACTCACACAGATGTAAACACACACACAACAACTCTCTGTTGGCTTTCAAAACAAAGGTATTAATCATCATTACACACACACACAAACACAGAAAACGGGTGGGCTGGGGTTGGTGTGCCTGCGGGACTCGTCAAAAAGACACACTGACACCTCAGCGCAGCCTTACCGCTGCTGTCATAGCAACCAAGGTCAAGTGGTCTAAAGCTGTGTGTGCATGTGTGCGCATGCATGACAAGGAATTGTAACACACTCCCAGAAGAACTGGTTGGAAATAATGAGCTCGTCGCTGTCAGGATACAGTGGGAAGATAACATGAGTCCCCCAGCTGTGCAGCACAGCTCTGCCTGTCCACACACCAAAAGCAGACACCAGACTGTAAAGCAACAATTAAACCTCCAAATAATGAAGAAACATATATATTCAATTTGAATTACGAGTTACACAGTGGCTATTGTAATATTTTCAAAATAAAACATTTGATTTTCATTTGAGGAGTAAGACATCTGTTGAACAGCGACGAAAATTATTTCCGAGGAAACAGTTTCTAGAAGGTGGCCTTAAACAAAACTCATTACTGTACATCACATGCTGAGTGAAAAAAAAGAGCACATCGGCACTTACCCCTTGACACTTTAAATTTTATTTCATTTTATTCATCATAAGTGTAATAATTTTTTATGATGTTTGCGGGGGTGGTCTGAATTTCAGGTGAGCTGGCCAACATTTGCTATAAAGCACTTGGAAACAGAGCAATAATACAATTTACCCAGTGGTGCATTGAGACATCTGGTGATCTCAGGTCTGTTAAATCTTAAACTTCACCATCCCACCTCACTTTGAAATAAGATATATAAATAAAGAAAAATGAAATAAAATGTCTAATTATGATTAAAAACCTCTAAATCCATAATATTGTCCAAAGGTGGTGTAGTGGTTAAGCCTGTTGCCACACAGCATGATGTTTCTGGGCCTTTCTGTGTGGTGTTTGTGTGGCTTGTCTGTCTCTCTCTGTTAGCCCCGTAATCAGCTGGAGACCTGTCCAGGATGTAGCCTGTCTCTCGTGTCCATTCTCCAAAATGTAGAGCCCATTCCAAACTGGAGCTCATCCCAGCTGACCCTGTTAAGTATAGCTAATTGTACAGTGTAATACCATTCCCAATATTATATTTATATCACATAATTTTTCTCATTTATTATAAACTGTTATTGGACATTTGACAGTAAAAGATTTAAACTGCAGATCTAAGTTTGCAGTGCTTAATCAGCACCTAAAACCCCTACCTGGCACCCCAAGTGCATTGAAGATTTTATTTTCAAACCATGTGAATTCCTGTCTCTCGTGTCTTTTATTAGTTTTCACCCTTTGTAAGTTGTACTGCAAGGTAGACAGGCCAAAAAAGCACAAACCTTGTAGTTCATATTAAACATAATGCTAGTCAAGAACAATCCTTGACAAAGAGAAACCAATTCGGACATCCTTCATGCAAAGACAAAACACAATGTCAAAGATGACTTTGTGCAGAGGATGTGAAGTGGGAGCTTTTGAAGTGCAACTCAGTGGTTTGAAGTTCAGCACTCCTTTCCATCTAGTCCAATTTATTCTTGTTCTAGTCACTGAGGCATCAGTTTCCTGACTCCAAACACGTTGCCTGTCAGAACTATTGTAATCTTCAGTGGAGTGGTGTCACTCCTAACACAATCCGTCACAAACCACTAAAGAGGCGCCAAAGTACAAAACAATATTTCTTTCTTCTCATGCATGAGTAAAAGCATGACCCAGAGACCATCATTAAGGCAGAACCTGTCTAAAACACATACAGGCTGAGATGTGGGCTCTAAAAACATGAAATTTGAATAAGTAATTACTTCAAAGACACTTTAGAAAAGCCACAAACCATGTATGCACATGTGTTTACACACACACAAACCAGCACTCATTGTAAAGTATGAAAACACACATGGATGTTGATGCAGATACACAGCAGCTGTACAAATGTATAACAGCACAAATGGACCTACAGTGGATATAAAAAGTGTGCACACCCCTGTTAAAACACTAGGTTTTTGTGATGTTAAAAAATGAGACCATAATAAATCATTTCAAAACTTTCCCCACCTTTAATGTGACCTATAACCTGTACAATTGAAAAACAAACACATCTGTTAGAGGGAAAAAATATAAAAAGTAAAAAACATAGGTGCTTCAACAAAGTATTAGTTTAAGGGTGCGCACACTTATGCAGCCAGCTTATTGCACGTTTTTTATTTTTTATATTTTTTCCCCTAACAGATTTGTTTGTTTTTCAATTGAATCGTACAGGTCACAGGTCACATTAAAGGTCACATTGAAATGATTTATTGTGGTCTCATTTTTTAACATCACAAAAACCTGGCATTTTAACAGGGTTGTGCACACTTTTTATATCCACTGCACATGATCACAGATGCACTCACAATTAAGCAAACAGTGTCTGTTCTTGAGACCTAACCTATAGACTTGAAGCTGAAGAAACATTTCCTGATATGCACTCTCATCAAGGCACTGATATTTTTCTTAATGCTAGTATTGATACCTGAGAATCAATGACATCTCTCTCCCGCTCTCTGTCATACCTTTAGTTAATTCACTCATTGTCTTTCTCTTCCTTTCCACCTTCCTCTTTCTGTGTCTGCAGTACTTATCCAACGCCCCTGTCTCTCTTTCTCCAGTGTCTTAATTGCAGCAACAGGAGACAAAACTGACCTTTTCAGTGTAATCATTCCTCTGGCTCCATTAGATCGACACCCTGGGTCCAATCACCTGCATACACACACTCGAGCACACCCTAGTAAAACACCCCACACCCCACCAGAGGTTAATCACAGAGTGAAAGCAGCTATATCCGGAGACGTGATAATCATTCCATTCCCTCTGGACACTCATTGTCTCCTCAGTGCCTCAGTGCAAAGGCCTGTAGTGCTTCCAAAGCAGCTACCTAAGGAAAACTGGAGAAAAATGCTATCAGTGGCCATTTTTTTCCCCCCACTTTACAGCGGTTTGGCATTGCACACAGGTTGAAAAACAAATTCAACACACAGAGAGAAACGGCTGCTATGAAATTAGTTCTGTGACTGGTGGTGTTGATTTTGAGATGATAAAATCAGTTAGCGGGGATTACATCTGTACTATTTGTGTGTGTTGGCAGGTGCTAGTAGGCTACAGGTATAGTGTAAAGCAGAGATGGGAAATCCTGATACATTGTCATCCTCCAACAAAAACTTTCAAGGGCTACCTTAGAGCTACACATACAATGAGGGAAAAATATAAGAAACAAGAGAAGATGAGTGCTATGCTTTACATAATATCTGACTTTGACAAAAGCTGTTTGGCTGAAGAGAAAATATTCTTCTCCTGTAGAGACATAAAGAACAGATGGACAGTTAGGAGAAGAAAAGGACGAGGACAGGTCCTCCTGACATGCCCGGGTAAGACTGGTGACATGGACAATATTAGCCTTCCACTCACGCTGCCACACTCTAGGAGTGATTAGATTTACAGCACACACACGCGACTGGAAGGCAAACAGACATTCCCATTCCAGCATCAATGCACACCATCTGAAAACGGAAATGAAGGGCAAGGAAACACACAAGCAGCACACACACAGACACACATCCCCATCAATTAGGAAAGAGCCATCCAGTGATCAGTAAAAGCTGACTTCTAGCTATTAGTTGAGACAGCATGTTACAGATTGCGGCTGCTCTCCTCCCCTTAACTCACCCTTTCTTTTCTTTTTTTTTTATTCTGTCTTTTTTAAGTGAGGGCAGCATAATTAATAACTGGTATCATTCCAATAAAGCCATTAGCAGTCTCTACATTTGTCCATCCTCTCACTCTTCTCTGTCTCTCGCCGTTTCTTTTCCTTTGCGGCCCTCCATTTCTCTCCCTTTCTGTGATAGATGAACATGTTTGAAAGCAGCTTTAATGCAGGACAGCTCTTAGGCACCAAAAATAATAACAATAACAACACTGGAGTACTACAAAATGAAAATAAAAAAGTGGCCAGCCACAACAAAGCAGACCAAGGTTATGAAATACACAAACAGGATGTCACAAACCTGAATCTGTAGATGTGGTCATATTCAACTATTCCTATTTTCAATTTTGTTTACCCCCTTCAGTTACATAGTACTGCATCAGCAGACATACTTGAGAAAATGTGAGTAAATGCGTTGTTTTCCAGTTTTGTGCCATTCACATGTACAGTTTTTTGACTACATTCTTATTTTCACATCATAAATATAATATAATATATACATTTTTTTTTTTTTTTTTTTAAATTGCTCATTTTGTGTGCTTATTTTTTCAGCTATTTCACCCTAAAAGATAACTACTGATCTGTTTTACCCCACTTAAAGCTCCTATATTGGATAAACAGGGAGGGAACCATAACTTAATTTTTAATGGTCACTGGTCCATAAAAAGGTATGAATCACAGTCAAATCTAATAAAAAGCACTTCAAAAGTTTGGCAACCTTTCCCCAAAATAAAGTTCCCCAAAGTTCTAATACTGAAAGCTCAACCCTCACGTAAAGGACAAGTTAAACCAGGGAAAGAGATATGCCTGCCACCACATAGCAGAAACTCAGCTGTGCACATGCATTGGTGCACTGGTGCTCTCTCTACTTAGTGCATTGCACCACCACATCCTATTCATTATGTGGACTTTTTCAAATTACTTTAAATTATTATTGTGTATCCTTCACCTAAAAAGACACTGATTGGTCATAGTCCCCCGTCACTGACTTTCTAAAGCCTAAAAATAGAGTCTAGAGGGGGTGCAAGAGTTCCTTCTCACATAACTTGAATTACGATATGTTGAACGGTTATTATTGATTCTTTTTTGTCTAGTGACGTTAAAAACATGTTTTCTACCTCAGCTTTAAGCAAAACTTTCTAAACTTTCCTAAAAATCACAAAATAAACAGTTCAATACGGTGAAATCTGTTTCACTCTTTGAACATTTCTCGTCGTTGAATGCATTGATTTTGTTGACTCAACATATTAATATCAAGGGCGCAGCTATACAATCTGTTCAGACAGAACCCTGATCAATTAAGTTCTCATTTATTATTCACATCCTGTTAATCTCCCCCACTGTGGAGGGCAGGCCCGTTAGGAAGTTACATTAAGAAATGTGTGTAAAGAAAATAAGAGAAGAGGCAGTGTTTCTATTCGTTGGAGTGAAAAACCACAATGTAAATTGGTCTGGGTGCACAGAATAACAAAACCACTGCACCTGTGTGCTGTAAAGTGGGGTAAAAACAAAACTATATCTATATGCTGATTCTTCATATTCTCCCTGTTCTCACTTTCCCTGAGGAGGTGGTGAGACAGCGTACGCTCTGTAATAGCCCAGTGCGGTGCAGCTTTTAGGGGTAAATTGATGTCAGTGACATCGTTGTAAGTTTGCATAAAACCGTGGGACGAAGAGCAGAAGGAAAATTTTGCTGGCGGGTTTGAGAGCAAACTGACAGAAGCCTGCGCTATCTAGCACTTTTCAAATCCTCAAACCCATGCTAACCTTTCTGCAATCACAGTCCCGCATGTTGGATACAGCTTTGAAGCAGTCCACATTACCAGCTCCAGGCTGTGAACACAACACACCATGTGCTCAAACTTCTGCAAGTTTTTGAAACATGGGAAGGGAAACAAAGGGGAAAAAAAAATATTTTGATATCTATCATTTTCTGAGAGCTATGAAAATCTTCTTGGACATACAAATTCTTTTTGATAATAAAAATGAGTTACACTAGGTTTTCATCTGTCACTGATGAGTACTAAAACACATACAATTAGGCAAATTAACAACTCTGTAAGGATTAAATGAGCTTGTATTGTTTTGGGGTTTTTTTTCAACAGGATGAAAAGCGAATCGTTGCAGAAATGCATGGTTTCCTAACTTCAGGGTCAGCCAAATCACTTATAGCACAAAGGGGTGCAGCATCAAACTGTGATGCAACATCTGTCTATTTTCCAGATTCTGGTACAGACGGGAGGTTGAATATTTTCATGGGAGCCAGTTCTGCTGCTTAGCAACCATGCTTTTTTGAAAAGGCACATTGAATAAATCAAGGGAGAAATGGTGAAATTTACTATTCACAGCCAACCTTGGATCATGTGAAAGAAGCTTATTTCATGCTCAAAGCCCAGCTAAATTTTTCAGGCCAGAGCCCTGACCAGAAGTCAATTTAATGTTGGATTAAGTGATTTAATTAATGGATTTGTGCCCATGATTAGGCTACTGAAGTTAGAGACTATAAGGTTAATCACCACCCAACATTTAACCAGTGACCACACAAGTGAGTAAGACAGACATGACAGCAGATGATGCAGCAAGGTTTAATCTGAAAGTGATCAACTTGAGAGATGCACAGGAGGAGGTGACAGCTTGAGTTTGTTAACACTTCAAATTGTTGGAACTGGGAGACGACTCCCCAGTTTTCAGGTCAAACCAGATACATTTGTCAACGTTTGGACACAGCGTGATCTTTTCATTAAGAGAATATCTGTGCCCTGACATTTACAACACCCGTTAAAATGAAGATGTATTACATATTTCACAAGGTGGCACAGAAGACATCCATCTCTCTGTCTCGCCATCTCTCTCTCTCTTTCGCTCATGAAATCTAGTACAGTTAGTGGCTTATTAATTTAAAGTGTAGTGCAGCAGCCTATCCTAGGTGAATATGCTAATCAACAATTTTGAGGCCTGATGAAGTATTTTACAAGAGGCTGTAAAAGTATTTTTGGGAAATTCACTGTCAGGTTCAATTGCTCAAAGTGACTATCCAAGGAGAACCATATCTTCCCCAGTATATTAAAGAGGAAGTGGACTCACACAAAAATTGTGCAAGATTTAAGAGGCAGATTTTGGGCAACACACTACTGTTAGATTAAGTTGTCAGCAACTCTTTTTTAAAAATTTAATCAAGTATAAACAAAGCAGATCACCACATTGTACATTTACACTGTAATGTAAAAAAGTTCTGCTGTTTGTTTTAAATGGCAGACAAGTTTTCAACATTATTAAAGCATTTATTTTTCTATTTTATAAGACAAAATATTGCGATTACCAGTGAACCCTCCAGTCGGTCTAAAGGTTTGCCTGTTTTATGGAGCTGATATACTGACTGATTTGTCCAAGTACTTGGAATTTATGGAGTAAAACTGAAATACACTAACTGGATTGAACTGGGTTGAACCCTCTTTTTGCCTTCGGAGCTGCTTTAATTCTTTGTGGCACAGATTCAACAAGGTGTTGGAAACATTCCTCAGACATTTTGGTTGCTGCAGATTTGTTGGCTGCACATCCATGATGCAAATCTCCTGTTCCACCACTTCCCAAAGGTGCTCTATTTCATTGAGATCTGGTGACTGTGGAACTCATTGTCATGTTCAAGAAACCAGTTTGAGATGATCTGAGCTTTGTGACATGATGCATGTTATCCTGGTGGAAGGAGCCATCAGAAGACGGGTACACCGTGATCACAAAGGGATGGACATTGTCAGCAACAATGTGGTGTTTAAGCGATGCTTAGTTGGTGTCAAGGGGCCCAAAATGTTTCAAAAAATATCTCCAACACCATCACCAGATGCCTGAGCCGTTAATACAAGGCAGGATGGATCCGTGCTTTTCATGCTGTTTCTGCCAAATTCGGACCGTACCATCTGAACATCGCAGCAGGAATTGAGACTCATTAGACCAGGTAATATTTTTCCAATTTTTTATTGTCTTTTGGTAAGCACCAACAGCCACGCCACGTTTGAAGTCAATTAAATCACTTTTCTGATGCTCAGTTTGAACTTCAGCAGGTTGTTGCTATCATGTGACTGGCTGATTAGATATTTGCGTTAACGAGCACTTGAACAGGTGTACCTAACAAAGTGGCCGGTGAGTGTATATTCACCATCTGTTTTTGTCACATTCTAAAAACTAATCGTCTAAAGAATAACTTTTCAGTATTAACAGTACAACTGTACTGTACTGTACTGTACTGTACAGTCTTACAGCTCCCCAGTACAAAGTTTTGTGTGCCGTCAGACTTCGACCACGTGAGAATGCAGGAAATTTTCAGGTGAATTCACAACAAGCCAAACCAAACACAGTATTTCCTGTAGTGAGAATGTGTCTGTAGCGGACTCTCTTGTTACGTGCTACATGAGGAAAAGGGCAGCGGTGTTCTGAACTGATTCGTCTGACAGTATCAGGAGTTCAGGTGAAATGTGATCCAGGAAGTAGAGCCAGATCAATGGATCTAAAAGCTTATAAGTTAACCAAAGCTGCACAACAGTTTGTTCCACTCACAGACAGGATTTAACATTTCTAAACCATAGCAGAGAGTAGAAGAAACAGAAAGAAAATCTATAAAAGTTTATATGGGTACTACAGATTATAAAGTAACCTACCTTTGTATCATTGCACAGATTGGCCAGTGCTGTACCTTGACATGCTGTGTTGTGATGATCCTGGCTTCATGTTTTTTTTTTTCCCTCTTCAGACGACTCTTTATTTGTTGTTTTTTGCTTTATGTTTTTGACAGAGCATCTCTGCCTTGGCACTCCATTCAAATCAATTAGCGGGCTGTGTTTTATCACACAGGCCTGAAGTCAATGTGAGTGAAAGTGTTTCAGACAAATAACAAATCTCATGGACTACAGCAGAATTGTAGAATTTAACCTGACATTTGTATGAGGGCAGCGTTAAACTGCCTGGAACTCCAATTTTAATTCATATCTTATAGATTTTGCTCTGCTCCACAAAAAAAGACTAAAACTAAAGAAACCAAAGCTAAAAGTCCCGTCTATCCTCTCAAATGTCTCAGATATTTGAAATTATACATATTGTGTGACGCTGACATTTAATAATACACGGCTCAAAAGGATTCAAAGGTCTTCAGTATCATTGGTTATAAAGAAAAGGCCATAAAACACTAAAGCCATTCTTTATACACATTACATACTGCTCCTTTGGTATGCTAAATATCTAAAATGATAGGTAATGTAGCTGAAGACTGAAGGTGAGAACCAAAGAACAAAAGGGCTCCTAAAAAGCTCTACTGTCATGTCTCTCTCCTGATGCCATGACATATCACCCATAAATCATAACATTTTTAAATTAAACAGAAGAGGTAGTAATAGATGAGTAAGAACAAAGACAGGTATGAGATTGGAAATCAGAGAGAAAGTGGAGAATGGAAGACTTATCCTCTGCCCATTCTTAACGCACCCTCCCCTCCATGCAGTCAGCATTTATTCCTCCATGAAAAGCTCTGATCGAAGAGTGATTTGCATGATTGCATTTTCCATACCTTGCATTAATAGTGGAGAAGGAATGAATAGCTAATGGCCTATCACATTTAAGTAGCCATCTCAACCAGCCATCGCATTACAGCTCTCTCAATCTGCTAATGAAACAGGTCTTTCTCTCTCTGTTTTTATCTCTCTAAATAGACATCTGCTCCAATCAAGTCATGAAGATAAACTATGTTGCCAAAAATATTCACTCACCCATCCAAATCATTGAATTCAGGTGTTCCAATCACTTCCACGGGCACAGGTGTATAAAATCAAGCACCTAGGCATGCAGACTGCTTCTACAAACATTTGTGAAAGAATGGGTCGCTCTCAGGAGCTCAGTGAATTCCAGCGTGGTACCGTGATAGGATGCCACCTGTGCAATAAGTCCAGTCGTGAAATTCCCTCACTACTAAATATTCCACAGTCAACTGTTAGTGCTATTATAACAAAGTGGAAGCGATTGGGAACGACAGCAACTCAGCCACGAAGTGGTAGGCCACGTAAAATCACAGAGCGGGTTCAGCGGATGCTGAGGCACATAGTGCGCAGAGGTTGCCAACT
>VUQI01048561.1:0-18778 GCA_015106735.1 Paratilapia polleni | reverse complement strand
ATAGTTAGGGCTGGATCAGGTGACCCTGAACCATCCCTTAGTTACGCTGCAATAGACTTAGGCTGCTGGGGGCTTCCCATGATGCACTGAGCACTTCCTCTTCCTCACTTTCTTTCACTCTCCATGTGTTTATACACCACTTGCATTTAGTCATTAGCTATTATTAACCCTGTCTCTCTCCCATAGTGTGTCTTTTGTCCTGTCTCCCTCTGCTCTCTTCTGTTTCTCCTCATCCCCAACCGGTCGCTGCAGATGGCTGCCCCTCCCTGAGCCTGGTTCTGCCGGAGGTTTCTTCCTGTTAAAAGGGAGTTTTTCCTTCCCACTGTTGCCAAGTGCTTGCTCATAGGGGGTCGTCTGATTGTTGGGGTGTTCTTTCTAATATTGTAGGGTCTTTACCCTAAAATATAAAGCGCCTTGAGGCAACTGTTGTTGTGATTTGGCGCTATATAAATAAAATTGAATTGAATTGAATTGAAATTGAAAGTATTTGATATTTTAATGAACAATAAAAAGAAGAATTATTTTAAAAAAGCGATTTCTAACTCAAAATCTATTTAAAATGCAGTTTAACCTCCTGAGACCCGAGCTATTGTTTGGGATGCATTTTGAATTTCTCCTAACGGTTTGGGATTAGTTGGACCCGATAACCATAACAACTAAGCATCATCTTTGAAGGGAATACATTTTTTTTTAAAGGTATGTCCTCATATAGGGACAATAGGTTTATTTTACAGCATGACACAATAAAGTCACCATTGTTTAACAAATTATGAAACACTTTATTGAGCAGAATGACATGTAAGGTTCAGAAAAACTAAAATGTAATGTCCCCATATGGGGACGCAGGGTCTCAGGAGGTTAAAAAGAGAAATAAGTAAATTTATTCACAAATCAAATTAGGAATACAGATTTTTTTTTCCCGACATTTAAAATGGCAATTCCCTTTCTCTTTTTCATTTCCATTTCCTCAATGCATTTCCTTTTTCTATTAGCACTTGGATTTGCTTAGTCATTTAGCTTCTCCTTTTAGTCTGTCACCAACAGACTTCACCATATTAAGGGATGGTTAAAAGTAGTTAGTCTGGAATCAACAGTGTGTCTGCACTAATGCTGACTTATAAACCACTCTTCGTTGGAGTTGCATAGTCTATATTTAATTTCAGTCTTTTATCATATTATAATGATCGTAGCGTATGTATGTATGTTTGTATGTTCCCTATCTCCTCCTAGACAAGTGGCCCAATCTTGATGAAACTTTGCATAAACATTGCCTAGGGCTCTGTCAGTACCAACATCTATATGGCGTATAAAAATATTTTATACAAATCCCACAATCGTATATATTTGTACATTTGACAGTTCAATTGACCACCAAACGGCGACCTTACGACTGCGTTCACCGTGTGCACGTTTGCTGACATTTAGTGTGCGCATGCTACGTTCGTTTGGCTATGTATTTTAACGGTCAGCGCAAATGTTTAACCTTCCCGGTGCAGCTGAGCGACCGCTGATTATCGATCAAGTTATCGAAATACGCCACAAGTGATATGTTCTTCTATGATGTGCTAACATGTGCTATGATGTGCTTCTAACAAGCGCTGCAGGCCTGGCAAAACCCGCTCGTATGAAACACAGAGAACATGTATATATATATATTTACTAAAATGAAAATCCGTGACACATTTTATGTAATCACAATTAAGAAAAAGTAATTAGGATTTTCTTCAGTTATCGTTTATTGACCTAACACCAAAGCAAAGACCCAAGCGTAGCGTGGGGATTTGCTAGTAAATATAATTTGGTCACACACACAGTAAACCTTTGAAAAACTAGCCTTCATTCTGTTGAAGCTAACCATAGTTCGTTCCTGTGTAAATCTGTTTTACGGGGCTGCTTTATGCAAAGTTACAGAGTTAAGCAGCCAATTGCCCAGACATGTTTAAAACCTAGTCTGAGACTAAAAGGAAAATTCAATAAAGATCACCACAGAAAAAAGTCTTAATTAATCCATGCCTGGGAAACTGAGCCAGAGTGCAGTATATATTATATGCTGACCGTTTTGCAGACAGTATGCACCTATCGGGAAACATTAAATGATTCAACCAAGCTGCTGAACTAGCAGATAGTCAGTATCCATAATGAGGGATGTTTTCTGCTAATGGCAGAGAGAGTCTCCCCTTTTATTCACCCCTTTAAGCCCCAGACTATAAAAAGGCTGTGAAAAATAGCAAAATAAAATAAGTCTATCCTCATCACCAGGTCAGACTGAGACTTAAAAACAGCAAAAATAGATGTGTTTACTTCCATCTATTGAAAACTGTAGAGAGTAAATATCAGCCTTATAACAATGAATCACTGATGAAACAAACTGAAGCACAATGAATGCTGCCCCCATTTTAATCATAGCAGAGACTAGGAGGCTTCTTCACTGATCTGCAACCTTTGAAAATGGAGGCAGTTGCATTCTCATAATATTAAATTCTGGTCAGTGTACGGGGACCTCCAGAGGTTAATGTTAATGCAGACTGCCCTCACAATGTGGCTGTAAAGAGTGACAGTCTCTATTATGTGAGTAGGAAATGCTTTTGCAATGACAGACTCTGCTTTACTTATTAAGGCCTGAAAATGCTCAGCCACCTCCACCATTGATCCCATTTACACTTAATCACATCACCGCCACATTTAATGAAAAACATATTAAAAATAACATAAGTGCATTCAAAAAGAATTAAGAACAGATCAAAATCTGATTGCTCAAACAATACTTTTCAAACCTTAATCCAATCTGCGTTTTAAAATGCATGAATAAATTTGCCCAGTTAATAATGTGCTTTATATTGTTTAACTGTTCCCAGAGATACTCTTAAATCTGCTACTAGTTGCTCAAATATTAACGAGTTGTAGTTGTAGCTGTAGTTGATTTCACCGTACCTTTACCCACCACACTGAGGTGGACCACCTTGCTGACAACGGTGTTGTACTCATAGTTTTCGTAGAAGAGGATGCGGTTGAAGAAGCACCGGTAGGTGCCCGAGTCATTGAAGGTGACGTTGAGCAGGTATATGGACGCATCTTGAATGTCGTTGCTCCTTTTGCTTCCGTTCCAGTCGACGCGATCCAAAAATTGGTCATGCTCAATGGTGGGGCCTTCCTCATTGTAGGTGTAGATCTGGATGTCACATAGATCATTTAAGGTTATGCTCATTACCGGCTACATATTTTTATTCTTGGACAGCAGCTTTGCACAGTCACAGTTCAAAATAATCCTTATTTATCTTATTCTGGGCCTCAGTGCAGCCTCTCAGTTTGTCCTATGTCTTAAACAAGCTGTTTTAACTCTTTCCCTTTAAGGCAACTTACTTCTGATTGGCTGCCCCTCACAAACAGAAGGTTTGAACAGCAAGTGGGTGGAGCTTCTGTTCTCACAGCCAGAGCTGACGTGTCTGAGAGGACCATTTAGGGATATCCCCTCTGTATGACATCATACAGAGCCAAGAGTAGAAAAAAACTGTCTGAAACAGAGGGATTACTTGTACATACACTGACCTTATTTTTTTTAAAAACTTTGCCTATGTCTAATATGAGCATCCCCCATTGAGCTATTTTGTTTTGTCATATTGTATGTATTTTGAGCTATTCTACTTTTTTAAGCTGTGTTCTTATTTTAATATTTAAGCTGCTGTGACACAATAACGTCCCAGCTTTTGGGATAAATAAAGAGTATCTTATTTTAACAGTATGTATCTGACAGAAAAAAACGAAAAGCATAATAGATTCCCTTTAATCAAAGTGGTGCTGTGACAAAAGGCTCATTACTTCTGCATGTATGCAGCTTCTTACACATTGCATAAATTATATATATGGCATAAGTGTTCAGCATTAAATTAGCATTATTTTATGAATTTTGACTTTTGTTTCATACCTCTTAAGAGTGGGTGTAGATCTGTTGTTCAGTAAAATGTAAAATTATCTTCTTGGGATCAATCTTATCTGAGTGTTAACATGAATCCCTGAAGCACACACACACACACACACACAAACACACACAAACACACACACAGCTACAGTTAGGTCCATAGGTTTTTGCCACTAAAAATGGGGGACTGTGTATAAAAATGGCTGTAATTGCTAAATAGATAATGCAAAGTTTTTGTTAAAACCCTTGGATAAAAGCTGAAAGTCTGCACTTCAATCACATACTGATTCTTTGATTTCAAATCCACTGTGGTGGTGCACGGAGGCACCAATACATAAAAAATGTGTCACTGTCCAAAGACTTATAGACTAACTGTAATATAACAGGGACATGCATATGCAGTGCTCACTGAATCATTGCTAGTGGTGAAACAGTTTTGTAAATGAACAGTTCAGTTCGTACCTCAGTGTTACTTTAGATCGGGGGAATAAACCCCATTATTCTGATGCGTTTCCAGTTCACACATTAAAAGCTCCAAACAGGTATCATGGTACAGGAAAACAGAACCACGATAAGACGTTGTAGACGTTTGTGCTGTGATTTCAGCAGGGGCGTCTCTAGAAGGGGTGGGTGGCACCAGCCCCTCCCCCGACATATGATTCCCCCCGCCAGTGCCCCCCCACCAAAGCCTTTGGACTAGAGTACTGTTAATCTTATGATCCCCAACACCATTAGATGAGGGTAACTGAGTACATCTACTCAAGTACTTTATTCAGATTTAATGTACTTGTATCTTATTTAAGTATTTCCATGTTATGCTGCTTTCTGCTTTTACTCTGCTATATTTTGAATACAATTATTGCATTTCTACTCCATACTATTTATTTTAATGCTTTAGTTACTTATTATTTTGCAGATTAATTGCATTATTATAGATCAAGCTACTGAGCAATATATAAGTAATTAAAATTATCAACAGCTGCAACATCAATAAATTAGTAATTATGATCACATATCATATATATGATTCTGAAAAGTGTCATTCCACATGAGTACATTTACTTTAGGTACTTTAAACATATTTGAATATACAACCTGTGCACAATTAAGCTTCTTGAGTTGGATTATAACTTTTATTTAAGTAAAAAGTCTAAATACTTTTTTCCACTTTGCAAAACAATTATTTAACACAAGATTATGTTTAAATTCTTGTGCAGCTCCACTTTTCACATAATAAATCTCCAATATAATGCAGCGCTGCACATGAGCTTGAAAATCGTGTTTTATACACCAGTATTCTACAATGATTAAATATTTCTGACTAAATATTCTGATTTCCTGTGGGCCCCTCCTGCTGCGTTCTTGGTCCCCCCCCGTGCCACCCCATTTAAAAAATCTTGGAAACGCCCCTGGATTTCACCCTCAGATTTAGAAATGTTACAACCTTAATCGTTGCATATGAGACATGTTTTCCCCTGAAATTGCTGGCACTTTGTTGATAAAGGTCTAGGCATACTTTTTTCCATCAAAAAGTAACTTCTCTTGGAATAAAAACCATTCAGATGCTGGTGTACTGAAATACATCTACAGCTAACACAGCATGCGCTGCTGTGACAGCACAAGGTCAGCACAGTCGTTCATCCTCTCTGGGGCTTTAATGACCTTTGTAGGGTAAAATATTGCGATTGATTCCCATCTGAACCTCATGATGGGATCAGCACTGGGCGCTGTCATGTGACTGAGGACTGTAGGTGTCTATGTGTCCGTGTGAGAGGGCGACAGGAAGGAAGAGAGCTTTGGTATGCGCTATATATAAACGCATATATAAATAGCTTAGGTCCTGAGAGAAGTAGCCCACAAGTTTGATTTGATGGATGCTTGCATGACTAAGACTTCCTGCTCCAAACCTCCCCTCTACTCAGCAGTGCTACATGTTGTGTAATGGTTACACTCACCCGAACAAAGTCAGCCTCCCCTTTGGCCCTGAAGTACCATTCGACCGTGGCAGCACCTTCCACCTCACTCCTCTTCTTGCAGGAGATGCAGCCCAGTTTGAAGCCCTTGCCTGCTACAGCCTCAGTGTCTGAGTCCACCTCTGCGCAGGCCCCGTGACACCGGTACACTGTTTACAAAAAAAAGAAAGACATGGAATCAATACTCTGTCTTAACATGGTGTCAGAAAAATACTGCAAGAAATCAGCTCAACTCACCAAACAGCGTGCAGACAAGAGAAAAGAGCAGAATGCGCAGTAGTGCCATGTCTCCGGATATTTTTATTATCGGAGGAGGGGCCTCAAAAAGTACAACCCTAAGGTGGTTGTTGAAGCTTTAAAAGACCCTAATGTCACTCACGAACTGAGCACCTCCAAGTTTGTTAAAGCTGAATGGGTATTTGCAAATATTTTCTTATAGATTTTAAGTAGCTTATCTGTTAAAATTTTTAAAGTGCAGGCTAATGTCATGTGTTGGTGGAAACTAGCAGCTAAACATGCATTGTAAAGTGCAAACTGTCTACGCGTAAATGTACTGTCCTGTGGAACCACTCAGTTCTTTGGCTCAAGCCAGCAACAGCTTTCTGTTGGCTGCAGAATATATTGCCACAAATTATTGCTCCTTTTGAGACAGCTCTCCAATTTGTTTATGTCCACTGGACTCCCGCATGCAAGTGGTGACCTTTCTGCTATTAATTATCAAGTAGCTTATGAAACGATCCAGATATCTGTTGACTCACAGTGCTCCCCAGATCCACACCCTGAGGTTTTAATTCTTGCTTTTCCCTGAGGTCCTACTAGTGTGAGATGCACAGAGCAATCATCAGACCTGCCTGGGGCCACGTGCTCTGCTCTAAATGTTGGCTAATTACAGAAAGCACAGATACTCAGAGGTTATAATAAATGTGTGTTTATGTGTGCAACATGCCAGCTACTGAATAAACGTCTTAAATACATTTACATGCCAGTGCATATATAATTAATTTGCATGCTCTATGGTAAGAAACAAATGGCTACCTCTTACAGGCTACACGCTACCAGTATTTAATAGAGACCAGGCTAACGGTCTAATGGTAATTATCCTTAATCGGATCACTGAAATCAGAGCCACGGTCCTGATCAGGCCTCCTCTCCTCGAGCAGAGTCGTCTCTCCTGGAAAAAAATAAAAATAAAAAAATAAAAAATACTGTCCTCTCCTGCGGCGGCAGCTGAATGTGGAAAGACTTGTATAATTTCACCTATCTAATGACCCCGTGCTCGGAGAAGAGATGCTTCGTTCGCGCTGGCATTGCATGTAAAACTGCGCGAGCGCACACGCAGACATATAAGCCAGACGCGATAAAAAAAAAAAATAAATCTAGTAAATCCGTCCAGTGCTCAGTTAACGGTGTTTTTTCCTGCGCCACAGCGGCACCTCTGTCGCTCAGCTCAGAGGATGATGCTGCGGATGCACTGCGGTAAAACCGCTGTGCGTATGTGACCGGGCAGGTGCTGCCTGTGACGGCTGTTTGAGCTCCTTCTCCGCTGTGTTTTTTTTTTTATTTATTTTTTTAATTAAACTTATTCTCATTTAACTCTGCCCGAAATCTGTTGCGGGGGTCTCACTGTGCGTCTGAAGGACGTTAAATGTAAAAGAAATGGGCTCAGAGACAGTTAAAGTACAAAGATGCTCTACGAATGAGGTGAACTGGCCCTTTAATTTAACTCCAGCGAGTCAAGTTGATTCAAATAAGGCACCAGAGAATTTCTAATGTGATGAAACACCTCCACTCTCTGGATTTCCTGTTTAATAGGGGGCGCTCGCGAGGTTGCCCAAAAATGAAAACACTCTTCTTTTGTTAATTTTCTTCATATTTTGGTTGAAGGACTTAAAATTAGATATAGTTGGCATAAAAAAAAAATTATACTTGTTTCGACCGCAGTAAAATGCTTAATGTGCGTCTCAGGGACGACACTTTACGGCATCCGTCATTTTGCTTTAAGGCATGAAGCCAGCGATAGCCGAGAATTTCTAGCAGCAGCCTCCTGATAGCTTCACCTTCAACCACCACAACCAGCTGCTTCTTGTACACACATGTAGTTTTGTGTTGCGGTTTAGCTTCGCTTCTAACGTCTATTTAACGTTTGTAAACGAGTGCCATCATGGGAGCTTGTTCTGTCGTAATGCATCCATCAGTCTGCACTAGAAGAATGCTAGAGTTTTATGTGCAAAATTAGCTCCCCTATGAGGAAAACTAAAGGACACTAACTACTAAATACTGTATTTGAGAAAACTAAAATAATATATGGGCTGTTTTGTGTAGAAGCAGGTGTAAATAATCATTTTAGCCGTTTAGCTCCATTCGCTCATTCAGTAGCTCCCCGGGGCCCCCTGCTGCGCCTCGGGCTGAATTGCAGCCAATGTCTTTCCAGTAGGGATTATAAGGAAAGGGGAACGGCTCTCCTAGAATGGCTCCGATGTCATCTTTCTGTCAACACTTAGAACCGTGGTTCTGTCAATAACTTTTAATACCTGTCCGCGCAGCTGTGCATTCAGCTCTCATAACAGGTTAATGCGGGCAGTGTGATGGCGTTTCGTAACAATTCAAATCGACGTTCACACCAAACACCCCCTCACGCCGTGTGTGAGGATGCTGTTTTGTCAACTGGCTAGAAGCAGCTACGCCTACGGGCAGGCTGCCGTTAGCCCCGATTAGCTTGATTTTTGAGATGGCGGATTGCATGTGGAGTTTACCAGTGGCAATGCTGTGCTGCAATTAGTCAACGAGGTTCCATGTAAGCATAGAAATCTCGACACATCAAAGGTAAAGTAACTAAACTAACGTTGACTAAGCTAACTGTTAGCTGGCTAATGTTGCTACAAGCTGTCTTAACTCAGGATAATATGAGGGAATACAGACAAACAGTGAACCAAACACTAGCCCCTCGTCATGTTAATACTGTCTTTAAACGATACTAGTTAAATGTTAACAGTCGAAGCTAACGTTAGCAGTGATCATCAGGTGGGAAATCTGTTTGGGTTGCGCACAGCTGGTTATTAATTAATGTATATATCTACAATATAATGGTGATAATGATAAATACTTTATTTATCCCATATTTGGGAAATTATTTTGTTACAGCAATTGAAATGAATAATAACAATAATGGAAATAATAATAATAATATCTGTCAGATGATTCTCTGCCAGACATATACATGGTATTATATTAAAGAGAGAGATAGCATGTGGTATGGAAGATTTCCTTTATCTGTCTTTGTAGCAGTGGCACTGAATCAGTCTGTTACGAGAAGGTGCTCTGCTGTCGGTCCAGTAAGTGGTGCAGAGGGTGGTCAGGACTATCCATGATGGATAACGGCTTGTTCAGTGACCTCTCCACCACAGCCTCAAAAGCCAATCACAGAGCCTTCCTTCCTGGTCAGTTTATTCAATCTGTTGGTGTCACCAGCTCCGATGCTGTTCCCCTAGCAGACCACAGCAAAGTACACTGGGCTTGCTGCAACTGAGTGATAGAAAATCTCCAACATTTTGCTGCACACATTGAAGGATATCTGCTTCCTTAGGAAATAGAGCCTGCTCATCCTCTTTTTTGTATATAGCGTCTGTGTTGGTCTTCCAGTTCAGTGTGTTGTCACTGTGGACACCCAGGTACTTGTACTCCTCCACCACATCAACATCCTGTCCAAGGATAGACACAGGTCGTGTAGCCATCCTCTTCCTTTTGAAGTCGATCACCATCTCTCTGGTCCTATTCACATTCAGATGCAGATGATTTCTCCCAGTGCACTCCACAACATCATCCGCTAGTGCGCTGCACTCCTTCTGCCCATCACTAACACATCCAACCACTGCAGAATTGTCAGAGCATTTCTGTAGGTGGCATGACCTGGAGTTGTACTGAAAATCTGATGTGTACAAGGTGAACAGGAATGAAAACAGCAGAGACAGAGCACTGCCCAGTCTTACATACTGCAGCCTGTCAGGTAGTCAGTAATCCATCAGATGGTGGATGTGTTTACTGACATTCCCTGTAGCTTCTCTCTCAGTAGCAGTAGCTGAATCGTGTTAAATGCACTTGAGAAATCAAAGAAGGTGATCCTCACTGTGCAGCTGTTACTATCTTGATGGGAGTAAGCCCTCTGCAGCATGTATAATTGCATCATCTGCTCCCAGATTTGGTCTATATGCAGACTGCAGAAGGTCAAGAGATGTTCTCATCTGTGGTCTTAGGTGGGCCAAGGCTTGTCTCTCCAGTACCTTCATCACATGTGACGTGAGGGCAACGGGTTGATGGTCGTTACGCTGTGCTGTTGTCAACTTCTTCGGTACAAGAACTAGATAAGATGTTTTCCATAACACTGGTATCTTCTCTTGTTTCAGACTCAGGTTATAGATCAGCATTTGTTTTACCTGACACTTGAGGTAAAATGATAAGTTAATAGATTCATTGGTTTACATGACGTTACTTGTAAGTAACTAAAGCTCATGCAAAAGTTAACAGATTAATGCACCGATACTTTTTATTTGATAGTAAAGCGAATAATAATGTGTTTTGTGGGGAAAAAATATTAATGAATATTTTTAGTGATATAACAAAAACATATGTTGGTCTATTATGAATTATAATTGGACACATGAATTAGAAAAATAACAACTACATGTATAATAAAATATTAGAAATAATTGACAAGTTTTGTGCCTTGCCTCTAGGTTTCTCTGACCATGGATCCGACCTGCAGTGGATCTGTGGCTCCAGCTGGATTGACGGTCCAGGTGTGCTTCCCTGGTGCCCGAGCAGCTGTTTTGGACAATCTGAACCGGCAGCGGGAGGAAGGCAGGCTGTGCGATCTCTCCATCCAGGTGCAAGGTCGAGTGTTCAGGGCTCACCGCTGTGTGCTCGCTGCATCTTCACCTTACTTTCATGACCAGGTAGGCCAGGTAGGCATATTTTTGTGTGCATTTCTGTCCAGATGTCAAAAGCTGAGTGTGTCTTTGTTCCTGTCTCTTCACAGGTGTTACTGAAAAACGTTACTACTGTCTCCCTGCCCTCAGTCATGGACCCAGTTGCCTTTGAGAGCGTCCTAAGTTCTGCATACACAGGTCAGCTGAGCATTGTGCATGACGATATCGTCAACTATGTCACTGTGGCCAGTTTCCTGCAGATGTGGCACATTGTGGACAAATGCACTGAGATCCTGAAGAGGCCTCGGTCCTCAGCAGAAGGCGCCTCTGGAGAGGCTGCTGCAGCTCACCCCGGCACTGCGTCTCGCCAGCAGTCCCCGAGCAGCACCGAGTGCCTGTATGCAGAAAGGGAGGGAAGAAGGAAGGAGAGGAAGCCGGATGCATTGCCTCCCTTAGCTACATGGAGACGCCCGCAGCAGTTTTCGAGATGGGGACGCCCACGGCCCTCGTCAGCCCAGCACTTAGCTGACTCACAGCTGGAAAGCCTCCCTGGCTACGTGGAGACTGATTACACCAGCTGTGAGGAGACGTGGGTATCGTGCAATGCTAAGACGAGCCACTTTACTCATGACGGACCTGGCCACAATGGCCGGAACCACGGGGGGTTCCCCGGTGCTGACGCATTAAAGCAGAAAGTCAGATTTCAACAGCGGGGGGCACTGCAGAGCACCGATCGACCACTCGATAAGAACAGAGAGAGTGGGGATGGTGATGAGACGCAGGAGAAGAGGAGGAGTGAGAGAAGAGAGATTGAGGCAGATGAAGGAGTAGGAGAAGCAGAGAAGAAGGAAGGCTTTACACAAATAGGTCACTGTGGTAAGATACAAAATATAAGGTTCCTGTCAGACTGAATGGCATTACAGAATCCTCATTTAAACACTAATGGTTATCAAGCTTCCTCTTCTTTTCAATAATAGCAGTTCCTGTTTATTGTGTTCATGATGTTTTCCTGAGTCAGTGTTATTTGATAAAATAAACAGGAGATTTTAGACATTTTATTTATTGGTTTTAAATTAGTAAAATTTTATTTAAGTCAATGTTTTGATAAAAATAGCAGCTATGTGTATAATATAAGGTTGAATCTGACCAGAATGCTGGGTCACATATTCCTAATGAATATATAAATGTACTTTTGTTTCTTTATGCCTTCAGCAGACTTCCATCCAGTTTCAAATGAAAATGGGGATGCTGGACATGCTGCAGGGAAGCAGAGTGCAGAGGTGATGAAGCAAAGAGATTCGGCAGGAAGCAATCCCACCACAGACCTGCCCAGTCTTCATGGTTGCCAAACAGGTGAAGGAGTTCCAGATCCTTCGTGTCAGGCTTCATCCAGGCTGCAGTGGCAAACAGGTCCCTGGTCTCAGCAGGAGCAGAGGCCTCAGGAAGGAGAGGGTGGCAGCTGCGGTAAAGATGAGGATGACGAAGAGGAAGAGGAGGATGTGGACTTTGAATGTTTCACAGAAGCAGCCTATAGCAGAGACACTTACGATGAGATTGAAGATGGCACAGGACAGGTTTCCCAGAGGCCTTTAGTGCCTGTGTCTCCAGACTTTACCGTGGCAGGTGCGGAGGTGAACTGGCCATCTACCAGTGGAGGGCAGGGCGGCTCTTTGACCCCCAGCTCCAGCCGTCATCTGTCCTCATCTTCTGCTGCATTTCCACCACCCCCTTCACCTCCAACCCCATCGTCATCATCCTCGGTGTCCCTCGCTGGTGCCCCCTACACAGGCAAAGTCCACTTCTGCCACTGTGGCAAAGCCTATACACTGAAGAGTATGCGTGACCGGCACGTGAAGATGCAGCACCTCAATCTGCGGCCCTTTGGATGTCCGGTTTGCACAAAGTCCTTCAAAATGAAGCACCATCTTACTAAACACCTTAAAACCCACGGAGGGCTGCGGCCCTATGAATGCAGCCTGTGTGGGAAGAAAGTCATTTGGAGAGACAGCTTCCTTAGGCATCAGGCTCGATGTGAGAGACTTGCTTCCAGCTCCTCGGCTAACAGCAACAATGCAAGCACAGCAGCAGATATGGAGGACAGCTATAGTTATGGATATGATGAAGGGGAAGCCTTTCTCCCCACTGGAGGACAGGTGAAAGTTGAGGAAGTGGATTTTCATAAGGAGATGGAGGCTGGGATGGGTGGGCTGTTGGGCAGTGTTTCTGGGATTGTTGATGAGTTAAGAACCCAGACACAAAATCTGGACCCTGGCAGTCACGTTTTTAAAGAGGAAGCCAGTGAGAGCTTTACCAGAAATTAAATGGTTATTTAGGAGATTTTAAAGCACTTACTGTAAAGTTGGAAGAAGGATTTTGTTTAAATTGCAAGAATTTCTGCAGTTATTACTATTGAAATGTCATCCGATCTTCACACAATCTTGAGTAAACAGAGAACACACAAGCAGTTGTACTTTTCATGCCTTTATTTATAATTCATTGAGTAATCACTCAGCGGTGGATGGGCGGAAAAAAAGTGAACCTTTGTGCTAATGGGTTCTCAGAAAAGCTACTTGTTCTAATTAAGGTGATGAGATTGGACTTAGGGGATGTGGAGGCAGTTGTCCACATAAATAAATGTGTACAAAGTCTGATTACTGACAAAGCCTGCTTTTCTCAAAAAAGATTGCTTGGTGTGAATCATGCCTGGAAACCTTATGTTGGCAAGAGCATTTCTTAACACTTCAAACAGAAGAAACAGGACTGTTGCTATTCTTCTAAGAAGTAGGCGTCCTCCAGAGACACACGACAATGTGTGATCCTGAAAGAGTTGAAAAAGAACTTGAGAAATATATGCAAAATATCTACAATTTACTAAAATATTTAAAAGCTATTTAGAAAACCTTTGAATAAGAATAGTGTTAATGGAAGAACACCAAACACATACAAATTGGAGAAGTTTGCAAAAGACCGGCTGGATGTTTCACAACACTTCTGGAATAATTTTCTGTGCACAGATTAAACAAAAAGCAAACTTTCTGACAAAAATACACAATGCTATATTCGGAGGGAAAAAAGCACTGCACACCAGCAGCAAAAAGACCCCCAAACACTTCTGTTAACTGAAGCATGGTGGAGGGATCATCATGTTTTGGGGCTGCTTTTTGCTGCCTTACAGCCTGGATGCCTTGCAGTCATTGAGGGAGCAATGAATTCAAAATTGTATCAGTGCATTTTAGCAGGTAATGTCATAGCAGCAGCTTTAAACCTGATACAGCAGTTTGGGGGGGTGCAACAAGACAGCAAAAATAAAAACACAAAATCATCACAAGAGTGATGGAAAGAAAATTTATGTTTTGGAGTGGGCTAGTCACAGTCCTGACTTTAACACAACTAAAATCCTGTGGCACAACCCAAGGAGGGCTGTTCAATCAAGATATCTCAGTGTAGGAAAGTCTCTGCCAGCGTGGGTTCCCCAACACACACAGTGAGACACAACTGGTGAACTGAAACTGTTTTACAGGGAGGATGGTCCAGAATGAGTCAAAACAACTGCAGGAAACATCTGACAGGAGTTAGTGCTGTTAAAGGATGTACAAGTTCACTTACTATTTTTGAGTAAACACCATGAGTGACTCCACAGTGTGCTCAATAAAGACACGAAAAGTATAACTGATATTTTCTGAGTTTGATCAGATTATAAGTAGTCAGTTAAAAAACCCTGGTAATCCCACAGGATTCAAAAACTTTCTGCTGTATGAACATAAATACTTTAAAGATGGACAATGAAAAAGACTTTAAAAGTCTACAATCACAAATCTTTGAAGGTTTCTTTGCTTTAGGTTTGTCCTTTATATGTGCATTATTTACAGGCCATGGTTATTTTGGAAAAAAAAAACATGAAACAAAATAAGCTTATTTCAAGCGATCCTTTTTAATTTTGCAGTGTCATATAGGCTCAGTTTTTGTTTAGTGATGCTTTAAACTCTACCAAGCAGTGTTGTGAATGTACTTCTCGAGAGTAACTTAAGTTAACTCGCGTTTTGCACATAAATTATTTGCCATTAACCTTTAATAAAAATAAACACAAGGATAAAAATGCTTCTTTTTTTTTCATGCCGTGCTGATGTTACTTATGCGCAGAAAAGAAATCTTGGTAATAAAAACAGTTTTGTTTCTTTTCAGGTTGGTTTTGGTGTTCTGTGATCTTTCTAGAGCACTGCTCGTTTGAAAACGTTTCACTGAGGCTCATTTTAACATTGTGGGTTATTTTAGAGCACTGAGGCTCACCATTTTATTTCTTTTGTTAAATGACTTCTCAAGAAACCATATGCATACAAAGAAGAAACTTAGAAACTTAAAATCAGTAGGGGGAGGTTACAGTGTTATCTAGCAGTAACTCACAAAGCATTCCAAGTACATCAGTATATCAGTGTCTGAGACACTAACAATGGGTTCCTCAATAGCTTGTTACATTGATTATGAAGTCCAGCCTTTTTTCTAGACTGAAACAGTTTGGTTTCCTTGGTTTTCTAGTGGATAATTATGGTCCTCACTGTGAGACAAAGTAGACCAGTTACGTTCAGGTCCATAAGTATTTGGACACTGACTGGTTTGTAATTTTGCCTCTGTACACCACCACAGTGGATTTTAAATCAAACAATCAAGATGTGATTGAAGTGCAGACTTTCAGCTTCAATTAACAGAAGTGTTAACTGTTTACGAATTACAACCATTGATACACATAGTACCCCACTTTTAGAGGCTTAGAAGTAACTCAGAAGTTGGACAACTGACTGAAAAGCAGTTTCATGGCCAGTTTAGGCCCATTCCCTTGTTATTCCATGACAAATTAAGCAGGTAAAAGATCTAGAGTTTATTCCATGTGTTGAACTTGCATTTGGCAGCTGTTCACTGGAAATATCAATATGAGGTACAAAGAGATGTGCAAGTGAAGGAGGCAAAAAATTCAGGAGTGAGTAAATCAGCGATCTGGTACATTCTTAAAAAGAAGGAATGCACTGGCCAGCCCAGTAACACCAAAAGACCACAGATGAAAATTAAAGTGGACGATCACGTTTCCTTGGTTAAGAAAAACCCCTTCACAATTAAAGTTTGACCAACTTAACAAATATTCTAGCTAATAGTATCTGACAAATAATTTGGATATGCAGTGTTTTTCCACTGGTCTTAGGTAAGTGGTCCCAGTGGTCTAAGATGTGTTTCCACACTGCCCTTATGTTTTTGCAGCACTTAAAAAGTACACTGAGGCTCATTTAAAAATTGTGGGTCATTCTAGAACGCTGAGGTTGTTTTGAAAGATTCTAGAAGTGTGCATTTTAAGCAATGCTGAAGACATCGTAGAACACTATTGTACCTTTGGAAACACTGTGTGTCATTGTAGGTAATTCTAGAACACTAAGGGCTCATCTTAAAACATTGTGGGTCACTCCCAACACAGTCTCAATAGCTGTCAGTCAAGTCACTGTAACTTGTTGAATTGTGTGCATACTACAGACAGATGGTTTTGTATAGTGGAGAAATTCACACATTCAGAATTCAGTAAACAGGGACTGATTTTGGACACAGCATGAGCCAAATCTATGATGCTGAAAGTCACCTAGGAACACTGCAGCTCATTTTAGAACAGTTCCCTTGCAGCACAATGGCAGCGCACAAGAGGTCTCTGTTGCTCAAAACTGTAGCATGTCTTTCTAGTCCAAAACTACACAGTCTATGGTAAAATGACCCAGAGATTCCAGTGAATGAGACTGCCATTTAATGCATTCAGGTGCATTCAGAAGGGATAGCCAATAGAGATTTCAGTTTCAATGGCAAACATGAGATCCAGACCATCATAGGAAGAAATGTATTACAACTAAAACTATTTTATAGAGAAATGTTACTGCAGTACAGTTCTTTTCATCATTTTATGGGAATATTTCCTCACACTAGACATTTGTATGGCCGGATTAAATGTGAAGATGAACTGTGCTTAAAGGCTCAGTGTGTATTTTGCCCTTTACATGAACGCTCACGTGTCATGATGTGACGTGGATTATGGACCAGTGAGCCAATTATTGCAGTGTAGAGGGGATATGGAGCTCAGTGAATGTTATGCTTTTAGGGGCAATAGTCCTTGAAAAGTTCTATCTCAGCGTCATTTCTAATGATGAGAAAGACTGTTTTTCCCACTTCTCAGTATTGACAAGGGAGTTTAATGAGGATGACTCATCCTTGTTTACTGTTTAATTAAATGTAGGACAGAATGTACTGCTTGATGTAGTTGAGATCTTGTTTTTTCACTCTGCAAAAGACTTTGATATTGGGATTATTGTCTGATGTAGAGATGATTGGCCTCCAGAGAATATTTCAGCAGTGTGTGGGAGTCTTTTGTGGCATGGATCATGGTTGAGTTACAATAGGGGGCCAATCAGTTCACACTTGTTTTTTTCTCCACTTTAGTTTTTGAGCTGCTATCCACTTTGCTCTATCATGTCGCTTTTTTTTCACAAGCGGCAGTCATAACAGATTTTGCCTTGTTCGAGCATGAGGAGGCTGAAGAAGTCTTTTATGACCTTTAATCACCACCTAAACCATCTCAGCTTGGGTTGTACTGTGAAGTTCTGCTCCAGGTCAACACACCTGGCTAAATTCTTTGCAATCCTCACTAGTCTTGTGTCTGTGAAGGCATTTTTCAATGCTTAAACCTGATGCGAAATGGCCAGTAACAGGAGAAATTGTAAACATGATCCAGATGTTTTTTGCCGTATCTGTGGATGCTTCACTACATCCAAACAGCGACAAAACAACAGATTTTGTGAAAAGGGCATACTTTGCTTATTTTGGTATGAAATTTGGCGACCAAGACAAGCCGTGGGCACCTCATTCAGTTTGCCGGGTGTGTGTGGAAAACCTCCGAGCATGGACTAAGGGAAAGAGAAGGAGCTTGGGTTTTGGTTCTCCAATGGTATGGAGGGAGCCACAGAATCATTTTGATGACTGCTGCTTCTGTTTAGTCCATATTTCTGGATACAGTTCCAAAAGCAAATCAGCTATCAGTTCCCCTAACCTGCTATCAGCCATGAGACCTGTACCACATTCAGATGAAATACCACCTCCCATTTTTACTGGCTTAGTTGAGAGAGAAGAGTCTGATGATGTTTGGTCTCCAGATTATTACTGAAGTCCAGATTGATGAAACTGCCATCTTTTTGATTTGGAAAAGCACAAAAAATTGAATCTGAATGAAAAAAATAGATTTCCATTTTGTGAGAAAACTGTACATGATTGAATATTTCTATTGGTTTATTTGAACTCAGCATAATTGAATTAGGCAACAACATTTTGTGGAAAGCAGCAGAAATTTTATTTTTTGATGCAGGGCAGTGATATTGAAAGTGTGTAAAGTATGTTTATATGTCTTCCAGTGTTAAGTAGAAGGCTATTACCTGACCTAAGATGACCTGTTAAAATGTCAGAAATGTAGTTTTCTTTCATAGTACCAGAAATCTGAAATGTTTTATTATTAGAGACACTTGTGCATTGTGTGTGTGAGTGAACAATTCTCACACTCAGTGGTTGCCATCTTAGCTACATACCAAAAAAGGAAGGAACACCAAACAATTTTCAGCCAGTACAAGAAGGACATGTTGTCAGCACCAATGATGATGCCAGTGCTAGTTAACAGATTTTTTTCCCCCCCCACTTACTTCAGTTGTGGCATTGTTTAATACATTGTGCATTGTTTAATGTTGTTTGTTTATGTTAAACTGTAGAAGAATTTAGTATTATGTGTGGCCTGAGGCAAAACAAGTTGCACAGAATGCAGTGGCTAGCATGCCAATGGCAGTAAAACACTCATTTCCACTAAGTACACAACTCATTGCATTTTAGACAATAGTACCCTGCTGAAATTTCCATATTGCACATAGGGTTCAACATAAAAGTGTACTAACTAAAGTCTCTGT
>VUQI01048559.1:0-15567 GCA_015106735.1 Paratilapia polleni | reverse complement strand
CGGTTGTTGTGGTAGGTTGTCCTGTGATGGGTGTTGATGGAGGTTGTCCTGTGATGTGTGTTGTGGTAGATTTTTCAGTGGTTCTAGGGGTTGTTGTGGTAGGTTGTCCTGTGATGGGTGTTGTGGTAGGTTTTTCAGTGGTTCTAGTGGTTGTTGTGGTAGGTTGTCTGGTGATGGGTGTTGTGGTAGGTTTTTCAGTGGTTCTAGCGGTTGTTGTGGTAGGTTGTTCTGTGATGGGTGTTGTGGTAGGTTTTCCAGTGGTTCTAGCGGTTGTTGTGGTAGGTTGTCCTGTGATGGGTGTTGATGGAGGTTGTCCTGTGATGTGTGTTGTGGTAGATTTTTCAGTGGTTCTAGGGGTTGTTGTGGTAGGTTGTCCTGTGATGGGTGTTGTGGTAGGTTTTTCAGTGGTTCTAGCGGTTGTTGTGGTAGGTTGTTCTGTGATGGGTGTTGTGGTAGGTTTTTCAGTGGTTCTACTGGTGGTTGTGGTAGGTTGTCCTGTGATGGGTGTTGTGGTAGGTTTTTCAGTGGTTCTAGGGGTTGTTGTGGTAGGTTGTCCTGTGATGGGTGTTGTGGTAGGTTTTTCAGTGGTTCTAGCGGTTGTTGTGGTAGGTTGTCCTGTGATGGGTGTTGTGGTAGGTTGTCCTGTGATGTGTGTTGTGGTAGATTTTTCAGTGGTTCTAGGGGTTGTTGTGGTAGGTTGTTCTGTGATGGGTGTTGTGGTATGTTTTACAGGGGGGCTTGTTATAGTTGTGGTAGATGGACAATGAACTTTTTTACCACAACAGTAAACTTGTATTTCATAGTTATAACATTTTGGAGGAAAACCTTGGTCTTTGTTATGACAGATCAATCCATTTTCTAGGTTACATGTTACATTTTGACCCAGCTCCTCCAAAGATAAATCTGGGTTATTTTTAGCTCTGCATTTTATATCCAAGCGGTTTCTGCAACTACTCAGGTCTGGAGGAGTAATGTTTGCAACAGGTTCGTAATCCCCATCATTTGGAGCATCACCAGGATAATCATTGCTAATCCAGCTTGACCACTCACAACCATTGCAGTCACTTGTTGCTGCTCCTGTGGCTGTCGTGGTGAGTTTTCCTGTTGTTGGTGTGGTACTAGGTATTCCTGTGTGTATTGTGGTAGATTTCTCTGTGATTATTGTTGTTGTTGTAGTTGGAGATATTGAGGACGATGGCAATGTTGTTGTTTTAGATCTTGTCGAAATTCCTGGTGTTGAGATGGTCAGAATTGTTGTAACAGATTCAGTTGTTGTTGTTGTAACACTAGGAGTCATTTGAGTTGTTGTTTTAGGTGGCCTCTCTGTCGTTGTTTGTGGGACTGTAAAAAAAGCAAAATAAAACAGTCATACATCTTAGTCATAAATTTGTACTAGCAAGGTTTAAGTGCTGTGATAAGAAATCTTCCACAAAGTTGTCTTTTTATTTCTTACCAGTTGTGGTGAAAACAAATGGAGTTGTTTGACTGGGTGGAGTTGTACTGCAATGATTCATAATTCTGGTAATATTTCCATTTTCTCCACAAAAAGCCCAGATACAGAGTCCATCTCCATCATGTGTGTCATACACTTTGTCTCCATAGTTGTATTCATGACCATTGTAGAAACAAGTGCAAGCTGCAAAATAAAGCATTACAGAAATCTTTGCTTAAATATATTCATACAGTTTTCTCTTCAGTTATTCATTATGCTATTTTTTTCAATAATGACAATCAGTCACATCAAATGTCTTAAGTATAATGTTTACCTTTGACATCATATGTGCACTCCATCTTTGTTGAAGAACAATGGCTGAAAGTAAATGAGAGAAAAACGTAAAAGTTATAACTTGAATAAATGTATTTAAAAATGCATTTACATGTATTGCTTTACATTACCATCCTATCTGTAAGAATATTTTAGAAATAAGTGTTCCAATGCCATGATAAAATTGGCTTAACTATATAATAAAGCAACAACGTAATTATTTTATCATATTAGTTTTTGATATAAAAATATAACAGTTATCATTAACTTTTTCAACAGCTGTAGCATTAGTATGGTGGAAAGTGTCCTACCAGCTGTGACAGTTTTCCTTTGAAGGCATCGCGTTTCCTTTGATATAATGATTCCCTTCATCATCATAGCACCCACATTCTTCCTTTGACACACATTTCATGGTCACTTCTTCCAAATAAAATCGATCAGGTGGGCAAGTTGGATAGCAGCCTTAAAATGTAAATGTCATTGTAAATAATTAAAATTCATGCAGAATAGGTATAAGCAAGAAGTATAGTCAAATTGTTCTGAACAACTGAGAGGTGAAAGCTCAATAACACTTCAGTAAACACAGTTTAAGGAGCCTATTATTTTTCTGTCATATATACTGGTAAAATGGTGGCGACTCATATTAAACATGGTAGTAATGAAGTCAGCATATGTGCAAGTAATCTCTATGAGATTCTGAGAGCTCACTCTTCAGACTGCTCTAAACACTCAGTTTCAGACAGTCTTTCCTACTCTTGGTTCCATATAATGTAAGTGAGAGCAGATATGGAGGCACAGTTCTGTGAGCACAGCAGCCCCAACCACCTGCTGCTGAAATCTTTTGTTTGTAAGTGGCAGCCAATCAGAAGAAAATTAGCTTAAATAGAAGAGGAAGGGAGCTCAAACAGTTTGTTTCAGACAGTGGATGAACTGAGGGGGCCCAGTGTAGGAAAAATAATAATTATTTTGAATTGTGAATTGTGAATCATGTAAAGATACACTACACAACAGAGCCCCTTTAAACTTTAAGCATATTCACACTACATTATGGACTTTACTTAAAAGGAGCACACTTGGTCAGTGACCCCTGGCTGTATAATTATAACCCTAAAAATGCATACACTATCCCTTTCTTGTAATTTATACCTTCTAATGCTGGAAGTTGGTTGTAGCATATTCCCGAGGGATTTCTGCATGTCTTCATGCATGATCTTCCACAAGGCTTATAGTGCCATTCACACTCTCCATCAGCGTTGTAATAATCACAGAATACAGCTAATGAAACAAAAGCAATAAATCATAAGCAATCGTGAACTCAATTTTCATTTTAAACTTCATTTGTAAACAGTGCTAATGCTGACAGTTATTATCATACTTTGTATTTTTTTGATTATCTCTTCACAGGAAAAGAAAACAAAATACTCACGGCAGATGGTGGGAGTTCTCCATTTCACGCAGGCTCCTGCCTCATTACAGGCTGCTGCATAGGCCGCTACAGCTGAACAGAAACACTCACAATCTCCTCCCGTATTGCAGGCACACGTGTCTCTCAAACAAGCGTCATAATATTGTTGGGGATCCACCTTTTTGAAATAAGTCATTGTAAATGCAAGCAAAGAGTGAATTCTATTCTGCGATAGCTAAATATACATAAAAACTTACCTTTGAATGACAGGCAGCAAATACTGTACTCTTGATAATGCTGCAGTGTTTCATTGCCCATGCCTGCCTGTGTGAGTATAGTGTACAGGCATCTTTTTGAGAGTTTGTATCTGGGCAGGTAGTTGACACTTTCCAACTGTTTCCAAACACAACAGGATCAACCACAACTTCTTCATTTCTGGTGGTGAAATCATTCCTAATATTTCCATCAAAATTTCCACACAGACCACAGACTCTGCCCTAAGATAAGAGAAGAACAAGTTGATAAATATTAACAACACACACAAAACAAAACAAAAAATTCCGTACATCTGCTCACGCACCTTGAATGTGGATTTGAGTTTGATCATGAGGTTGGTCTTCTTATCCCAAATGAGAACAAGACCATTCTTTGCTTCAATGACAACATACAGACCCACAGTGTGGACTTGATAGGGTATTTCTGTCCCATTGTTTTCTTTTATAACTCTGATATTTTCATCTGAGAGACGGATTTCCGTGTTCTGAAAAATAACAAAACATGCTTGTTAGAAGTTCTGTACACCCATTTTGAGCATTTAAAGAGATTAATACATGTGGAAGTGTATCACATTCAAAAAAGAAACAAAGGCAGATCATATCTCAGAATTGTTTAACTGCATGAACAGGCATTGTCAGGATTTTACCTGTTCTTATCTAATGTGGCATTAAAAACAAATGAAGCACACACTGTAACTCACTGCATACATGTGCCAAACTTTTTTGAGATTTTAGTAAACTACAATAAAGGTTAATATTTCATTTGGACTGCTTAATTTTTCAAAATGCTAACAAATATAAAATGGTTGCAGCCCACAGTGCAACTCACTATATCCATGATACACCTTTTTTTCTTTAAGACTTTTACCGTGACATTTTCCAAAACACTTTGTTGAACAACAAAACACTTATAATCTTTATACTCATCTAAAGTATATTAAATCTGCAGCATTGTGCCCCCTGTCTTCTCAAGTATAATGGTGGTTGACCACCTTTAAACTTTTCTCATATTTATGAGATAATACATCATCATTAGTAAGGTGTTGAAATTTTTTTCTTTTGTGAATGCAGTGTGCTTCCATATTTACGTACGCCCAAATAGAGCTTGACTTGAAAGGAGCAGATGGTTTCAGCATTTTCGCAGGGGATGCTCTCGATCAGGACCCTGAAGGTGCCGTTCATGTCATCTCCGCAGTAATCCTGCAACATTGTTGTGATGTGTGCTGTGTCAGTATCACAACACTGACTTTTACAGGTCACAAAGACCAAACATAAGTACAGACTATACCTTTGTGAAGACGTAGCTACAGTCCCCATTAAAGGCAAATCTCTTTTCATCAAAAGTGATGTAATGCCCTTCTCCATATACAGTACAGGTTCCACCACAGTCATTTTCTGTACACTGCCAGGTTCTGTTTTGGCATGTGCTGAGATTTCAAATAACAAGGTTAATTTAGGTTAAATATCACTAATTCCAAAAGGTGACAATACAATGTGAACTGTCACAGCTCTAAATAACATTATTAATTTGTCTAATTTAATTTGTATTTAACCAGGAAATAAAATTGTGAGAAAGCTCACCATGTATTGCAGTCCACTTTGACAGAATGTCCATTTTTATGGTGTTCTCCATTATATGGGCAGGGACAGTCTTCCTCCTTTACACAGCCTCCATTACCATCTGACAGCAGGCCATTAGGACATACACATCCTGAGATACACTGTGTGCTGACCTATGCAGAATAACAGCAATATATTTAATAAGTGATTATGCTTCTGTAGTATACATATGTAGCAGTCATGATCCAGCTTCTCAGTCTTACGCAGTCTGTGTTCAGTGTCTGGCAGCTTTTTTGGCACTCAGATCCTTTTTCACCAGGCTTTGCACTTGAGCAGTTGAAGAAAACCATTGGCTCTGTGCATGCTGAGAACAATGACTACGTGTTATAAAGGATACCACTGTATGCTTGCAATTACTAATACTCTGCTTTTCTGTAGAAGGAATAATTTGATGAACTGAGTACTTTGTACCTACATTCACTCATCTTATTTCCTGTGCAGCTTAATTGTCCACCAAGGCAGAAGCTGAAATACAAAGACAGACAGGCAAGACAAGGAAGATAGATGCATTTAATCAGTCCACTGAAATGTCGAGATATCAGTTTGATGATCCTGATGCACGTCACAAGCTGAAACGCATCAGTCAGACAATAAAGTTATTTGATATACTACAAGTGTTTCCAGAGTTTTATCTTTTTCAGACATTTGATTGGGTCCAGACATTTAAATCAGTCCACTCGCCAACTGAGTGGTCTGATTCGTTTTGGCATTCTGACATGTCACAGGGTTAAAAAAGATTTTTAAAAAATCCAGGGGTTCAATAAGAGCCGCAGGAAGATCAACAATCAGCCAATCAGTGCTTAAGGTAATATCAAGCACTATCAAGCTGCACTCTGTGACAAGGTTAAACAGTAAGTGCTAGTTTGTTTTCAGCTTCTGCACAACAAATGGAGAAACTCTTATTTAATTGCTCCATGCTTGCATGGCTATGCACCAATGTTGACTTGAAATGACATTAGATTCAAGTGGATGTGTTGGTCACTAGTGATTAGTTACAGAGTGACAAATTCCCCTCCCACTATGAAAATCAGAGTGGATTTGATGTCAGAATACAGATGGAAAAGAAGTGTAAAGAGTTGACAGCTTTGTTTTATATCACGTTACAAGTTCACTCCACATTAAGCAGACATTTGGAGGGCACTGTACACATGTACAAATCATACATACCGGATAAAATACTGTTTCACAATGCCACCATGAGAAGTTTTTTGGAAGTAAAATTGAGAGCACAGCCAATAAATGCAGCACTTTACAACATATAACACACTCATGTTTTCTCTTCCCTTCTTCTTATCTATTTCATCTTAGCCGTCGACCATCAGCAAACTAATGAAAACATTATGATTAATATATTGTTCTATTTTATTTTTTACATAACAAATTGAAGTCCTCACCAAGTTTGTCCATGGAGATTAATCTGCTGCCTGGGTTGCACCACTGTGTCTCCAGCATGACAGGGGCATTGTGAGGGTGACACACACTCGCCCTTCTCATTTAGATAAGTTCCTTCAGCACAGCCGCAGCCATCAAGCGGCGTAAAGTTGGCCTCGCATGTTAAATCTGACTGACTAAGAGAGCGACAGGTGCGACCACAGCTTGTCATCTGGTAATTATACACCAAAGTAGGAGGGCAGTCCTCTGTGTATTTCTCTGTTGAAATAAGAAAGGGATCACTTACAGTTTAAATGCTATAAATAGAGACAGATTTAATTTATTCCATATCATTTGGGTTAAACTTACTGCATGTGATGTTCCTCCATCCAATTAGTAAGACACCTTCACCAGCACATGCATGGACATATGAGGATAAAGCAGCACACATACACTCCTCACTTTTTTCACAGGCGCAGGTATCATAAACACAAGACTGCAGAGAGAAACAGCAACAAACTTAATCAATAGCTGATATATATAGCTGATAAATAAGTAAAATACCAAAAATATGTAGATTAGCCTGCACAAAAAAAGAAGAAATCACTGCTTACAGTTTCATAGGCTTTAGGGTCTATTTCCAAATGGCATGGTGCAAAAACCCCTTTTGGGTCTGACAACTGGGAACACCAGTCTTTGGCGTATTTCTCTACAAACAGAAACATGTTTAGTATTTACTGAAAAGCGATAATAAAACAAATAAACAAACAAAAAAAAAAGCATAGAGCATGATGTCTGTGACCTACCCTTTTCTATACTGAAAGAGCAGGGGTCCCCAATTATATTTGTCACATCAGGGCAGCTCATCTTGGTCTTCCATGTGTTGACAAATGCCCCAGCTGTTTTTTCAGTCAATCCACTTATTGTTCTGAAGTCATCAGCTTCAATGTCATTAAAATCTCCACAAAGACCTGGATAAAGATGATGATGCTCTAACTTAACAGTCTTTAGACTTTAAACTTTAATCCAAAGCAAATCAAGATCCAAACCCACCATTGAGATTTCCTTTATTAGAAACACTGGCTTTGATGTAGACCTGCATAACAGGTGTGAGCTGAATCTCAAGATCAAGCCCGTAGGTGGTGTGGATTACAATAAAGAAAGTAGATGGGTGGAAGATTGTGATGCCATCTGTGAAGGAAATATACTTTTACGTTAAATGAAGAGACCGATTTAAATGCTGGGACTTTTTTAGAGAGGGCACACTGAAAAAGAAAGAAGTGCTCACCCATGAAGAAAGGAAGTTTAGAGACCAGTTTGTTATAAAAGACCTGTCCGCTTGCTTCAATTCCAATCATCTGCAGGACAAATTATTTTGGTATATCAGAAAACATATCTGAACCCTTTACAGTAGATATTGCATAAACAGAGCAAAATAAATAAGCTTTCAGATATATATTTTACCATATGTTTTGACAGTATTAGAGTGACTGAAGCCAGGCAAGTTGATTTGTCTGATTTTCCACATCTGACCAAGTCGCCAAGAACACTGAAAGTGCCATTAGTGTCCTAAAGTTGAGAAGACAGAAAAGCACTTAATTACATTTTCTAGTTTATATTTATTATAGTTTTACTGGTGAATAAAAAAATAACTTATTTTCAGTTTTGTCTCACCTTCGTGAGAACATAAGAGCATTCTCCGTGGAACAAGTACTTTTTAGCATCATAGGTAAAGATGTGAGAGCCACCCAGGATGGAGCAGATACGAGGACAGTCATTTTCTTCACACGTCCACTTACCCCGAATACAGGTGCTGTCAACAGATGCTGGTCAGTTCAATTGGACAAATCACCCTAAAAACATATGTTATAAATGTATGCATAAGACTAAAGAAATTACCAGTTTTTACATGCCCTCAAGTAGGACTCTCCAGGTTGGTATGCTTGGCCATAGTGATTGCAGCTGCACTCATCAATAGCAACACACCCAGTGTTTGTGACATCGTCAAAGACAGTCCCTTGGGAGAAACATATTGAAATTATTATTTTCAGGCCAAAAGTAATTTGCTCTACACAATGCAAACCATATATGAACTATACATGTACATTCAGACACCAATTAACAGATCATTTTAACCCAATTTAGCACAATTGTTGCCACATTAAAAAAATGTGTAAGGTATGTGTCAGAAAAAAACCTCAAACTATTTAACGGGCAAACTCCTCAATATATACACTTGTTTCTTTCCTAAATCAAAACTGCATTTAAATGAAGAACCTTATTTAAATTCCATTATCAATTACCACAAAACTTTGACCATTAATTTGCCCTGCATCCATGGTACATGCTGGCCAAATGTGATAAAAAGTACCACCCAATGTAGCTTCACAAGTCTGGACCAATGAGTGTCAAGTTAAGGGGACAATGACACATTTAACCTAACAATAGTAATACTGAGTAATGAGTTATATAGAGCCAGTCAAAAAAAAGCTAATTATTTCATGCACCAGAAACCAGGAAACTTACCAGATGGACAGAAACATCCATCGATGCAGTGCTCATCACACACTTGGCTTCTCTGGGGGTTGCTGCAAGTGTCAATACAGGGGCTACCACATTCCTTATACTCCATGTTCAAGGGGCATGTTTTTGCTTTTCAGCACACAAAAATTACAATTAAAATTTAGAAAACGTTATTCTGATGTGACTACAGTGAAAACATCAAATCCCATTGTTCATGTTCTTACCACATAGATTTGTGGTCTTCAATTGCTGTGGTTTACCGCCCGCATGCGCACACTGACGGGAATACTCCGATAAGGTTGGACACAAGCAAGACGTACTGTTGTTGTTACAGAAGCACAGGTCTTTATTGCAGGCTTTAATGAAGGACTCTGTATCAATCAGGCCTTGACAGCTGTGGAATGCAGTTCCATTCAGCAGATTCTTACAGATGTCTTCCTGTTGGTCAAAGTATATTATGCTTTTAAATTGTGCCTAAATGGTATATGTAAAATACTTTAAAGCAAATACATTTTTACATACCTCATCATCACAAGTCTGTGTGGCTTGAGAGGACTTTGCCTCACAACTTTCAGAGGGACCATTGACTTTCCAGGTGTCCACATAATTTTCAGTACTTAAGGAAACCCCTGTTTCTAATGGGAAATGGTGTTTTAGCAAGTGTGAACATTGACTTGTGCACTGTAGTTTATTTTAAGCTTTAGCATTCAGTTTTTACCTGAATTGGTGAACTCATTATAAATCTGGACTTCATTGAAGTCACCACACAGGCCACAGGTTTGATTCCTGAATTTTGCATCCAGCTCGACCTTAAAACCAGGTGAAAATTACATTTGAATAAAGTGCATAAAGGAAGGTGAAATCTCTTGCTATTTTTTTCTGACTGGCACAATTTGTGAGCAGTACTCTGGTGAAGCTGCCTTTCTTTCTGTTGGAAGGGAAACTTTTGTCTGTTTTGACAGCAGTTGTCTCTAAGAACAACTGTCATACTACAATTTATGTTCATGTTTCTGTAACATTGCTTTTTTTTGGTAATAGAATACTAAGATTTTCTATTTTGCAACAGTGGTTGTGAATTAACATTTTTGAAGCATACAAATAGCATTTTACACACACTAGTGTTAGAGTGATATAGCCAACTTTAGTAGTGTTTGATCATTATAGTCAAGAATGTCTCAGATTTATTTGTATCAAGCACAAAATCCTCGTAACCATCTTTAGATTTCTTATAGATTCATCAAAATAATGATAATTTAATTTTCCATCATCTTAAATTGTAATCTGTACAGTTTATTGATTACAGATTAGTTGAGTCAGGTCATACAGTATATATATATATATATATATATATATATATATTATATACAGTATATAAAAAAGCATACCCAGAGGGAGTCTTCTTGATTCCACATTAGGATCAATCCCAGCTTTGCCTCGAGTTTAACGTAGGACACAGTTCTTTGTATTGAAATGCCACTCTGGCTGAAGGGTATTTTGACACTAAAAACAATAAATAAATCATCACAGTTAGATAAGACATTAATGATCCAGTAAACCAGTACATCAACTGTTAATGAAAAGTCACGTTATTAAAACAGACTCACGGTTTATCATTGAATGTGATGGATGAGTTGGCTAATACCACGTTTTCACCATCCAGTTTCATTGTGACTTTCTTAATGGTGGGAACACCATTTATCTCCTGTCGCTGGAGCTGAATGTTGAAACTTTCGTAGTTGGCCTTACACTGGGATGCAAAGATGTAATTGCAAGTGGAGCGAAAACTGAAGAAATCTCCATCCAAAGTCTTAAAATTGTAGTTTCCCCATGTGCTGCAGAACTGGCTGTTGTGAGAGGGTTTCACTTCTAGTTTGTGAAGGGAAAAAAATATTACACTAATGTAAAGTTATCACTATTTATTTTTTGCTTTCTGTCATATCTGAAAAAAAAAACCCAAAACAAATAATTACCTGTAATTATTGGTATTTTGTTCACTGTCTGAACCAAGGCTTAAAAAGAAGAAAGACATTTATGTCAGACAAATAGGACTTCTACTTGAGTTCCATTCAGCTTAATCTTTACATACTATTCATATTCTATGCCTTCGCTGTATGGTTTGAGTCAATTTTGACCCAGGCCAAGAATTTCCTCATAATTGTCTACAACAAATTTTGACATATCTATTTAGAATGTATAAATAGCCAATCTGACATTAATAAATGGATGATAAATCCTTAATTAATGAGTCAGAGAGCAGCAAGAATGTAATTTTTAGGTTTTAGAACACTCATTTTTGGAGAAAAACATCTATCATCACACAATAATGTGTCCTGTTTCACCTAAGACATGAAAACATAACAGCCATAATGATTTAATTATACTTTATTGAAAGTGAAAATGGCAAGAACATTCGAGAACTGTTGGGATTTATTATGTAACCATGTATAACCATTACAACCATTAAACACTGTCCTCACTTCTGTATCATAAAAAGATCCTCACAACTACAATTTATAATTATCAGTATTAATTCAATATTAACACTGTAATTAACACACAGCACAAGACTTGCTTATTGAAAGCTTGTCTGTGCATTCAAAGTAGTGGTAGGAAACCTTCTATGTGTGGGATTTGTACGTTTCGTACACTCACTGAAATGGCAGCTCAGTTGCCTTTATAGTCTAATGACCCCCCCAACCCCTCTTTTCATCTGTTTTAATCTCAGTTTATCTTCAGTAAACTCAGAATAAATGGGTTCTAATTTGTTTATTGTTAGATGATTTTTTTACATTGTGGGTACTACAGACCACTCAACCTAAATCCACACTTTAACACAGTACTTTATCTATCTCACGTACATGGCCAATTTAGAATCACCAATAAACATGGAGTGGGTCAAGGATATAAACTCCACACAGAAAGGCCCCAGCCAGAATTTGAACCAGGAATCTTCTTGTTGTGAGGTGACAGAGCTAACCACTCCACCACTGTGCCGCCCTATTTCAGGTCTTGTGGCACCCTCTCTCAAGGCACAATCTGACCTCTGTTCCTTATGTGCACTTTATATGATCACTCCTATTCTTTTTTACTATTACACTGTTTGGAGAGTCACCTGTGATCCTTCAAAGACCATCAAGTGCCTGTCTCTGTGGGAACCTGGGGAAATGTGGTAGGAATGCAGACAGTTCTCGTGACAGTGTCAAGGTACCCCTTGACCTCTGTCACCACTTTCCAATAAAAAAATTAAACACAGATATAGCATGTACAGTTTCACAGTTTCAAGATTCCCTAAACCCACAATTTTCCTTGATTTGACCCACACTGGTGGATCTAAAATACATCTAAACAGATAAGGGTAAAATTTGACCCAAAGCAGCCTCAATGTACAAAGATTTGTAGCACCTGTACGACAGTATAAAATCTTTTTAAAATATTTCCATTTTTGTGTCACTTTGGGTCACTTTAGGAAAAGTCCTCAAATTTCATGCTAAAAGAATCACATTAAGGACATTTTTACTGCTGTCAGATGTCAAATTGGTCAAAGTATGTGAGGATTAAGATAGGATAGAATAGAATAAATCAGATAGAAAAAAATGTTTCCTCTTGGCACAGTGATACAGTATATGCCACTATAATTGTATCACAGTAATGTACATACCAGTGGTGGCTGCTGACAGTCCAAGGCAGAGGCTGAGCCATGGTATCACCCATTCAAGCTGCATGCTGACTGTCCTCATGGTCCTTGAGCAATCCCTGTCCTGGGAGAGGGATAGGTGCACCAACTGGTATCTCACTGAAAGGGTCATGTATTATAGTTCATTTGATGTTTGCAGTTTAGGAGGAGCAGAAGATGCATTCTGGGTGTCAACCTTTGTTAGTTTTGTCTACATTAAAATCACACGCATGAAGTGTCTTATAACAACATTTCATCGTCATCTGTTTGTGTCATGATGCATCTTGTTACTCCCTCTCTCAGGCTCCACACTTCAATTTTAATGGTAATCTTGGGTAAACATCTACATTAGAAAGAAAAATCTTTTAAACTGAACTCCCACACAGTTCATACTTTTTTATAAATTATGGAACACTTTCAGGTCAGGTTTTTATCAGAGAGATACCTCATCAAACAAGAATTGCGTACTTTTCTCACAGCACTGTGAGAAAGACCAACCCACAGCATTTTGACTTGTGGGTTTGTCCTCAATGTCTTCCACTGACATAAGTAAATGTGTTGATGCAAAGTAAATCCATGAATCATTGGACCATACATTGAGCAAACATTTGCCAAAGACGTAGACCTATGAAATATTTTACAGGCTAGCCTTTCTGCTTTGTCTTACCAGGTAACTCTGTTCACACAAAACTTAACATTTAGCCTACTAATAGGATCTATGTATATGTAACATATGTGTTTTTGGATTAACGTGTTCATTTCTATACAAATACAGGAAATATTGGAAAAGTGGGATGATGAGACCAATGTAATTCTGAGGCTTTCTAATGTGGTTTTTAACCATACCACTTATCATGATAACAGCACTAGTTTCTCTCCAGTTTGGTCAAAGGTTCCATAACCTTTGGTTATGATCCTACTGACTTCAGTGACCCCTTAACTTTCCTGAGCGCCACTATAAGAATGGCTGTGGTACTGATCTGTCAGTAGTACTTTGTTTTGTTATAAAATTTTAGCTTGCTAACACACTAAGTTAAAATAGTGAACTCATATGTTATATTCAAACTCAGGACTCAGGATCTTCTTGCTGTGAGGCAGTGCTAACCACAGTGCCACCATGCTGTGTTAGCCCTGCGACAGACTGGCGGCCTGTCCGGGGTGTACCCCGCCTCTCATCCTATGGCAGCTGAGATAGGTTCCAGCCCCCACCCACGACCCTGAATAGGATAAGTGGAAGAAAATGGATGGATGGATGGATGGATGGATGGATATGTTATATTCAAAGACTGCGTATGCACTTTTACTTAATATAACCTGTGGTTGTACCTGCTAAACAATACCGTGTTAACCTATATATGTTACATATTGCATATATGTTGTTCTCTTGTGTATGCTCATGTTACCAATTACTGTGAAGTAAAAAGCATAAGCCTCACATAGAAATTCCATAAATAGTTTACCTGTTTTGATTAATTAATTAACAATTTTTTTTTGCACGTTTTGAGTGAAAAATGTTTAGATAAAAAAGGTTTGAGACACTAACACGTATATGACAAAGAGGCAGTGGTTCTTGGTAGTTATAAATAAAATTAAAAGCAAGATTACTACAAAAAATAAGTAGAAATATAATTAAATGACAGTGTGAATATATAAAATATATTCTTCCTGATAGATGCAATGTTTCTCATATAGACATCTAAACACGGACACTAGCAGTTTTATTTTAATAGTTGGTATAAATAATAAGGCAGTAGAAGGAACTAAGAGGAAGACTGCATTTTATATTTGGTCCATAGACAGTATAAAACATGGAGGTAACTTCTGAAAAGTGAAGCCAAAGTGGAAGTAAATCTGCATTCTATTTAATGGTCACCAAGGGGGCGATACCTGTGGTTGCAAAAATCCTTATGGTCCTATAGAAGTCTATGGGAAAACGTCTCTCAGCCATGACCACTGTAAATCATATCCTGATGAGATTATGGGCTCGGTCACTTATTTCAGGTCATACTGAATAAAAAATGAAGTCTGTTTTGGAAATTATCGTCATTCAAAGTGTAGAAAGATGGATTATCCAGGGTATGCTCATTGGCTAACGACGTCTCATCACAATGACCATGAGGTTTCAGTCATATCTGTCCCCGCTTGTCACATCTGGTATTAAAACACCAAGACAGCCACAGCGAAAATGCTCAGCTCGAGATTTCAAAATGGGACTTCAAAAACCAAGGGGTGATGTCATGAAAGCTACGTCCATCTTTTATACTATTTAGCTGCAGAGTTGTGAACAGGAGTGATGAGGTCAAGTTTTTCCTTGTCTTGTGTGTTACAGATGGCAGTTGGAAATTCCCAAACGAAGCAGAGGATACATTAACGATATAAACAAAGGTTAGAATATTGACTCTGAACCATCATCCTAAACCTCATCCCCTTCATGCCTTTCTGAATGGATCCTGCACTTGTACATTGTCATATCATGAAATTTTGATCAGTATACTGCTCAAAAAATTAAGGGAAAACTTAATTTATTTTAATTTTATAAGCTTATTCAAGTGTTTCCTAATTTTTTTGAGCAGTTATATGTGTGTGTGTTTGCATGTGTGTTTGTGTACTGTATGTATATACTGATCATATTTTACAACACACATGGAGACTGTCAAAAATGTCTCACCCTGGACGAATTATTAGATTATTTTTCTTGAACAACTTTATAAGTACATTTCTTTTTTTTTTAATCTAATACAAAACATGATGGAAAAAATTACAGAAGAAAACTGATGTCTTTGCTAACAGCAGCGTATTTATAGAAAAGGGTCAAGACCAAGGGTCTGGGAAATAAGTAAATAGAGAACTTTTCTATTTTATGAATTTTATATATATATATATATATATATATATATATATATATATATATATATATATATATACATATATTCAT
>VUQI01048555.1:0-14501 GCA_015106735.1 Paratilapia polleni | reverse complement strand
GGATTCGTCTTTGCGAAGGACGCATGAATCAAGAATAAATCATGAATGAATCGAGAGGAAGATGGATGGTCACAAGCCATCAAACAAAGCTGAGCTGCTTGAATTCTTGCATCAGGAATGGCATAAAGTCACCCAACAGCAATGTGAAAGACTGCTGGAGAGCAAGACACATGAAATCTGTGATTGCAAATCAGGGTTATTCCACCAAATATTGATTTCTGAACACTTCCTAAGTTAAAACATTAGTAATGTGTTGTTTAAAAATGAATATGAACTTGTTTTTTTTTTTTTGCATTATTTGAGGTCTGAAAACACTGGACCTTTTTTGGTATTTTGACCATTTTTCATTTTCTGCAAATAAATGCTCTAAATGAAAATATTTGTATTTGGAATTTGGGAGTTATGATGTCAGTAGTAAAAAAATGTTAATTTTACATATATCTATAAATAGCAAAATCAGAGAAATGGATAATTTTGCAGTGGTCTCATAATTTTTTCCAGAGCTGTATATACAAAGATTTAAGACCTTGCTCCAGGTCTAACAGGCTTCTTGCATTTACAGGGATGAAGCCTGCAACAACATAAACAAACCAGTCTGATTTACCCTTCAAAATACAATAAACAGGCCAAAAAAGTGTGGTATAAGCTCCTTTGGATTTTATTTGATTTTATATGATCCTTGGTAAACCTAAAACCATATCTGTATGGAAGAGAATACATCAGTAAAAACTACAGGCCTCAGCATAAAAACCTGGATCATGCAGAGCAAAATGTGTTACTGCACACTCCACTGCTTCTACCAAATGCATGCAGGAGAAGGCAGTAGCTGCTATATAAGCAACGCATCCTGTCACAGGCACAAATTCAAAGTATCTGAAGGGAGGTGTGTATTTCATTGAACACACTAACACAGAATACAGTAAGACTCAGTCCCTATTCCCTGTCAGTGTAGACACATAAGAAGAAGAAAAGGGGATTTCACTACAATAATCCTTGAAGTATTCAGTTTTACTGCAAACAGAAGACTCTGTTTTACACTGAGCACACATTATTAGACTAAGTACTGCTCAAAGGACGATTGAGGATGCACCCCAGCCTTGGTGAAACCTTAGAGGACACCATAGAATAAGCTCATATGTTTCTCATTAGTGCTGGGTTGAAGCAAAAGCCACACTTTGCAGATCATTAAATTATTTGTTCTGTTCAGTTTAAAACAAACAAAAAAAACAACACACAGTCACTGATCTTGTAGTTATTTAAGTTAAGCCAGAGAATGCAAACCTTATTTTTGGTGCTGGCTTATTGCCTTTAATCCTGGAGTCCATCTCCAATAAAATATTAGCTTTACAATTAGTACCTGTGCAATTACTGAAATTACTGAAAACATTATTAGTCACTGAACCTACTGTAAAACATTCAAACAGCTCTATTCTCAAAGATTAACAAGAACTGCTATATACCTACAATGAAGCCTGTGTGCATTGTATGTAAGAAGCTCAAAAAAAGTAAAGCACTGCAGCTGTTACATGGTCAGTTAACTATTTCATAACATCCTTGATCCCTACCAGGATATGAAAAATGTCATCCAGGGCCTTCATTCTGAACACAAACAGAAAGTATAAACGGAGGGGATGGTTTTGCTTAATCAAGATACACTACAGTCATAATGTTTTGTAATTATTTTGCTGTTGCTTTTCGTTGCTCCTCGTGGTCTTCATCTAAATTCAACACAGTAGCTCTTATTCTTTATGAGTTAGTCATTTAGTGAGGTGTTAGTCACAGGACCTGCAGTGTCTATGGGAGCTGTGCTGGTCATGCTCTCTGTGGACTGTGGACAAGCTAAAAAAAAATAGGTCAATTAGTCTTTGTTGGTGTCTGAAAAACACAGACTGTTTACAGCTTATTTTGCTTAGTAGGTTCTTGAGGTGATACAGAGATCGACAGAGAGAAAAAGGGCACATTACAACCACTTGGACTATTTTTCTCCCCGTGTTGTCAGACATGCTGATATTTGTCTCTGTGTCTGCTCCTGGGCAGCTGATCCATTTAGTATTCTGTCCAATGATTGTGCGTGTGCGTAAGTGAAGCTTCCACAGAGAAGGACGTAAGTGTGTGTGTCAGTGACTCATCACTGTATTAGCACAACAACTGTGGGGGTGTCGACCTCACTGTGATGTCAGTGTTGCTATGGAGACAGTGGGGCAGGGGAGGGGCTTAGATAAAAATGAGGAAAAGGAGAGGGGCAGGTGACTGAGAGGCAGTGGTAAATAGGGTAGAGAGAGGAAAAATCCTTGACTTGCGTTGGTATGTTTTTGTACGCAGTCTTCGTGTCAGCTTGCTTCCAGTGTGTGCATCTGTGTGTGTCCAGCAGCAGAGCTTATAATTAAATATGCCGCAGTGTTACAGAAGGATTAAGAAAGTAGTGTGTCTTAAAAGTTTAACTGTCAGGAAAGACATCATGTTTGATCGTGCCTGTTTGTCTGTGCACGTGTGTGTGGTGTACTCACCATCTGAGCAGAACTGATCCCTTGTGCACAGTTTTCGCTCAAACAGGCAACCTGAGACAGAAACACAAAGAGAGAGCTAACAAGTACCCAGAGTAAAATCTTTTGCAGTAATTTCCATGGAAACGACTGCCTTAACGCACATTCAGAGGGTAAAAATGAGACAAAGTGAGCTTAACCCCGGCTTACTCATTTTAATGACTTTCAAATACTCAGTGGTAACCAGCGCACAAGTACCCACAATCATCACCCTGTCTTTTATATCGAAATGCTTCACCGAAATGTACTTATTATTTATATAAGAATAACACAGATATTTTAATAACTCCCTGAACTCAATTAACCCCCCCCCCACCCAAAAAAAATAAAAAATATTAAAACTATTATTATTTGCATTTGGACATTTTTTTTTTGATGAAATGACATGGTCAAAATGCAGTCTGTGTTTGAACTAATACATTTGATAAGCATGGCTGAAGACAAAATGTTTGTGGGTATAAAACACGTATTTGTTAACAGATGACACTGTGATTAAAAACAAGTACAAATAAGGATGACTGTCATTATATATCTTGGGGTATTTCACTGTGATTAATTTGTAGTTGCTACACTATTTCCTATTTTAGGTCGGTGAGTAAGACCTTGGAAGGTACGGCAATGTGGGAAAGAGCAGGTGGCGATAGATAGGAATGTAACACAGCAGAATATGCATGATTACTCTGCGTGGCTGTCTCTGTTTTCCTCTTAGGTCAAAGCCCGGGCCTCTTTGCATGCAATAGACAATAAATGAAAACAAATAAAAAAGAATAAAATAATTATAAGAATATATGTGGGGCAGAGTGGGTGAATGTGTCTGTGTATGTTTATCTAAACACAAACTTGACTACCTTCAAATGAAATGACGCAGTACCTAAAAGTGACTCACCACTTAGAAACAGACACAGTGCAAACACACAGTGCACTTTTTTTTTTTTTATTGCTGAGAAGCTCTGAAACTTTCTTTTAATGAGTGACATTACTGAAGCAAAATCTTACAATAATAAATACAAATTGGATGCCTTTTGCAAACAATAAATCAAAGATGTGTCTGCGTGGCACTGACGTCAAGATACCCACCACAGAAGAGACGATGGTTAAGTGAATCTTTCAACTAGCTGAAGTAAGCTTTGGCAAAAAAAATATGCATGCATAACACTGACCAAGCAAAAGAATATCTGAGTAATTGCAGGGGCTTGCAGAGGGACTGACATACACATCCTCGCAATTTAAAACAAATAACCAAATTAAAAAAAAAAAAAAAACATCAATAATTTATTTGGGATTTTTATTTATGGCTCTGAAAGCTTATTTCCATTCCCGGATGTTTTTTCTTTTTCAAAGTTCCTGTAGATTCTGGTTTACAGAACAACACTGATGAAGACCTTAAATGTCTGAATAAGATGCCTGCATGTGTTTGCACATTATATTACAACACACAACGACAACACTCAGTTATTGTGTGGCAAAACTTTCAAAAGACAGGTGCAATAAGTTTGCTTCCTCACACCAACAGTCAGATTGGAAGCAATAACAATTACAAGAACATCACAAATATATTTTTTTAAATGAATAATAATAATCATTGTTGTATTTTATGCATACAGAATTGTAAAATGTGTGCCAGAGCATGATCATGTACCACAAAGGTTCCAGTGAATCCATTAGCTTTGGTGGGCACATTGTGAGGAAACCTGAGCTATTATACAGTGTTTGTTTTGCACCAATATGACATCAGGCCCTCAGAGAAATCACTGACTGCAGCGAACGTCATACTGCCTGTGTGAGGATGGACAATCAGACATATGGACGGATTATTCATCAAATGAACAGATGGAAGGAGGCATGTGTGAAAGAAGAGAGATGGAAGGAAAGAAGAGGTGTTAGCAGCTGAATGGACAAAAGGAAGCAACAGTGGTTACTGGTTTCTCTCCATGGTGCTGAAATCTGAGCAGCACAGCTTTTCATTGTTCTTCCTTTTCATGCTGTTTCTTATTCTTCAGGTTGTGTAGGAAAGTGTCCTTTTAATGGCATTTTCAAAAGCAACAAGTAACACACCACCATTTTATGTTAATTTTATCTTACAGAGCTTTTTGAGCAAACACAAGGATATTATGGTTAACTGCATTTGCATTGCCATGATGTTGATAATTAAAGTGTAACAAACTGTTTCAAGGTCGCTCACTTGTTTTTGGGAGAGAAAAAAAAAAGTTTTCTTTTTAGTCAAATTCTATATTACTCCCTGAATTCAATGCCTGCATCACAAATCTCCACCTACTATGTCACACAGACAATGCATCAGTCTACAAAAAGAAGTAAACTCAGCACCCAACCCGGTTACAATAAACATTAATATGAAATTATCAAGCTGAAACTGTACTGCTGCCATTGTCCTAATTTCACCATTACAGCTACTTTTACTAATGCCACTGTCATTTCTACTGATGACAAATGTTTAAGTGGCTTCATTTTTTTTATTCAGCAAATTAGATATTTATTCTAAATCTTCTTTACTTGAATTGGTCTTGGGTGGTTGTTGTAATAATATTTATTCCGGGTTTAGTTTTTGTCTTTTATGTCTGACAGATTTATATCAATTCTGCAGTCTACTTTTCATCTTGTTTTGAATAGCCTTCATACAGTACTGTGGGCGTTATTCATTAACAAGTGGATTTGGTGGCTGCCTTCCCTACTCTCGTGTCAGTGTAAAAAAAAAAAAGGGAGGGGGGGACTCTAAATAGAAACATAAGCTCCAAAAGGAGCGTCAGTGTGGTATTATAAGTGTAATTATTCCCTAAAATTATAGCAGCACAAACAGAAATAAAATACTCACTATTAAGACTCGATTTTCTTTTCCCTATTACTCCTCGTACCCTCCATCTCTCCTCTGCCTGTGTTTAATCTCATTAGACTGCCATCCTCTGTATTTACACACATAGCCTATCTCTCAGCCAATTTCAAAACGATGAGAACAATTCCCTCCAAGAAATGGTCTTATTACAGAACCAAAACAGAGAATAAAGTAGACTATGGCAGGGTGATACCACCGTAAAGTCATCAGCTAACATCAAACTGCGAGGATATTCCAGGAGTGTAATTTCTGATGATTGCCATTCTACTCTCTCTGCTATCATAGTCTTACCGTATTTATCACAGATTCCTGGTTGGTACAGCACTGTCAGAAGAAGCAGAGCTCGCCATGGTTTAAGGTGTTGCATGATCTTCTGAAGCAGAGGAGGAGATGGAGAGAGAAAGATGCGGAGTCCCTCTGCGTTTCCCCTCCTTTAAACCTCCATAACGATCAAAAGAGCCCGTGCGGTGTCGACAGCTCACATTGAACCCTAAAAGTCCATGTGACGGGAAAAAAATATTTAAAAAATAAATGGGGTGGGTGGGAAAGTAACTCTTCACAGTGAGCGGGAGGGGCGTGGAGATTGACAGAAGGAGGGATAGACATGCAGCGTATATCGACTCACGACGGCACAGTTGCGGAAATAACGTAGAATCTGTAGAAACAGGGAGCTCTCTGCCATACAGGAGATCAACCTGCAGCTACGTCATCACGGCTTTCAGAAAGAAGGGGGAGGTGAACGAAAGCGTTAACTTTCATATTCCACCCGTTCACGAACGTCATGCATTCATTATCCACAAACTTGTGCGTCCTTGCACACAAAATGTGGGAATGGTTCTGTTCCTCAAAAAATGTGCACAGGTCAGCCTCACTAACCTCTTACTCGTGTATATGCTACAGTATAGGCTCATATTTAATTTCATGTCTCATTAAGGATTTGTGTCAGATGTAATTTCCTGTAGCCGAGAGTAAATTGGAGTCTTTTTGGAATTAAATTGCCCCAGTTCATTCTGCAAACGCCATAACAGAGCTTCAGAGCTAAAGGTTCTTGGTTTATTATTGCAATAATTAAAATTTTGTGCTCCACAGTCACACATTTTGTGGCGTTTTCAACCCTAGTGTCTGCAGGTAAGAGGACATTGCACTGAGATCCAGACTAGACCAAGAGGGAAGTATTTCCATAGACTACAACATAGACTACAAACTCCCAGTGCCCTGCCCTGCCAAATACGATCATGTTTGTGCAGCCTACACATTTATTTATTTATTTTAAATCAATGCAGTGTAATGTTTTGGGGTTTTTTTTTTTTGTTTGTTTGTTTGTTTTTTCAATCTCAAGACAAACTTTCTTTTGCCCCGAAGTTACCTTGGCATGCACACTTCAGGAATGCCAAGAGCTAATAAATAATGGGCACTGCGCTGAAGATGGCATGAAGCCTTTTTCCCGGAGGCAGCACTGCCACAACACTTCATCTTGTCTGGTTGTCCTCTTGCTCCATCTTGTGTCTGTGAAAACCAATTGGTGCTTTTTGCTGCCTTAGATTGCGACTGTTGCTGCTGGAGGTGCGCTACTTTGTTTTGTTTTAAGTCAAATTCATGATACAGTTTTGTTCATATAAAACATTTAAATGATGACACAGCTCAGGGATTAGATAGATCATATGTATCCTCTCCCTATGCGCATATGGTCTTTGTTGAAAGCAGTCATGGTGACATGTAATATTGATCCAAGACACCAACAGAAAGAGAAGTAATCATGTTATAGCTTACAATATATGTTTATTTGGTATTATGCTGCGTGAAACCTTGAATTGCTCTACAGTAAATTATTAAATTTATTTTTTTAAAATCAAATGTCACAGATCACTTATTAGTGACCATCAGATTGAAACCCTGGACCTTCTTGCTGTGAGGCAACAGTGCTAATCACTATTCCAGCTAGTAAACAGTAGTAATCAGACAACCATTCTTCTGAAAACTAGCAAAATTGCATTAAAAAAAAACAGTTCTGTTGTGTTTCTGCAACAGTTTGGTCAGTACATTTTATCCTTCAGACAATGTATGAAATTTGTATTATACTTCTAAATGTGTACCTGTTGTGTGCATCAAATTCTCAACTCCCACCATATTCTGGGGCAACTGGTGCCTGATAAAATAGGAAGTAGCCTTTCTGTCTAGCGTGACTCATGAAACTACACGGTTTGATGGGAAGCCTGCTGCTCTCTATTTCTGGCACATTGTGCTGCTGCTGGCATTTGATATCATATCTCTCCTATAATAGACCTAGAAAAAAAATCTGGAACAGGTTGTAAAAGAAGTCTATAAAGTTGTTACACACTTGCATGTAATCACTAATACGCAAGCGCACATACTGCACACACAGAAACACACAGTCCGCCTCTCTTCCTTCCCCTCGCCTTTCCTCTGATCCTTTCGTCCTGGTGTCACTTTTGTACTACAGCTCAGCTCGTTGGCATGTGTGTATGCATGTTTGGTTGGTTGCAGGGCAACATGCATTTAGTGTTCATGAATGATGAAACCACCTGACCTCTCCTCACCTGCAGATGCTATTTATGTCACATTAAAATTCAAATTCTTTTTTGTAACATGTCAGAACTGTGAGTGTATTCACCTTTAAGTAGAATGAATCCACAAAGTAGTGGCTATGTAATGGTATTTGTTTCATAAAAACTTTTTTCTATATATCTTATAGTTTCAGTCTTTAAAAAAGAATCCTCAAACAGTTTTTCCATCATGCCATTTTCCCATCATGTCATGCACGCTGCGTGGTTTTTGACTGCCCCCAGCATTCCACAGGGCCCAAGAATTTGCCGTGAATTTCAACCGTCACAGTTGCTTCTGTCGATGATGTTGAGATCAGGGGCTGTATGAGGTGGGTGACATTGGGGGTCATACCATCTGTTGCAGGACTCCTTGTTCTTCTTCTGCTCTGGCTGTATGTGTGGGGTCGTTGTCATGCAAGCCAAAATAAATTTGGGGCAAACCAGACCCTCCCTGGGGACACTGTGTAAAGGATTAGAGTTGAAATATCTAAAGTGTCTGGGTATTTCCCGACTAAAGGTTTACGACAGTGATAATGCTGTATTGTATGGGGTATGGGGAAATTACTGCTGATATTTTTATATTGCAATATTGCATCCTACTTCAAAAATAGAAATGTGACATGGCCTGAGTATAGGGTTTGGCCGCTATGCGCTGTTGATATTCTGAGACTTGGTGCGTGCATGTGTCTGTGTGATAACTCTTTTCCCAGCCGTTCTGGGATCTGGCTGCTAATTTAAGGGAGTCTTTTCTAGGCTATGGGTCATAGTGTATTGGTTATGAATCTGGGGTTGTTAGGCAACAGGTAGCTCATTTTCTATCCTGCACTCATCTGTAGGTGAGGAGGGGTCAGGTAACTGGAAAACACCTGGATGACTGCTCCTGCCATATCAGCAGATGTCACAGTCAAGTCACATCATGCACATATCAGATTATTCCCCAACATCTCTGGTGGTGAGAAGTCCCCACATCATTTCTTGGGGTGAAATGCCCCCTCATCATTTCTGATGTATGATTGCATCTGGATGGAAATTGAATGAAATGGGCCACAGGATTCGTGTTCAATAATGACTTCATTAGAATGCATTATGTTTTGGGGTCCAATTCTACTCAGGGATCTTACCCAGACTTGATGGGCTTTTGGCAATGGAACAATCAAATGGTCCTGGAAGGGAGCCTAGCAAGTCCTCAATTCTCAGTGTCTGACTGAGGACTGAGCTGTGCTTTAGTTAAATGCTCACATCAGCATGCTAACATGCTCACAATGAGAACAATGCTCACATGCTGATATTTAGCAGGTAGCTTGTAGCTTATCAAATCACTGTTTTCTTTGAATGTCAGCATGCTAAAATTTGCTAAATACCACTAAATGCAAAGTAGCTGACAGTGGAGGCTAGAGGAAATGTCTTTCATTTTACACATAATCAGCTGTAAACCAAAGAATTTTACAGAATGAAATATTGCATGAAGCATTTAAAATTAAAATAATATTTGAGACATTTAAAAAACATCATCCTCTGCCTCGTGACCATAAAGACCAAAATGCCATAAAGTCCAAAAAATGAATTGTTAAAGTCAGTAGGATTCATATTTTGTGCACTTTATGACATCTACCTCAGAGAAGTCAGAAGATCACTTATTATAATTCATGACACCCAAAGAGCAAAAGCAAAACAAATATGTTATTTTCATTACATAATGATGGGATATTTCATTTTGGATGGATGGATCCATCCATCCATCACAAAGTTCAACACAGTTCCCAAAGCGTTGAACTGACAGACTAATATTGTCTCCCTGTTGGCTAAATGCCCAAAAATTGGCTTTAGGACATTAAAATAGAGTTAAAATAAAGTGCCATTTTAAATGCGTATGTAAGGTGGTGCGTGGCTGTGGCTGAAGAGTCTAACGTTAACAGAAGTTAAGATGATATTCATTATTACTGTGTTATAGCTTCTCTCGTTACTTTTTTGACGATAAAAATTGTGACAGATAATTTTAAAGAGCCATTGTCTGAGGCTCTGTGAGGCTTTAATTTCATACTATTTCACGGAAGAAAGGTGGGGATTTTAAAAGTTTGAAAACAAAAATTGCTGAGGTCTTATGTAAATTCTTTAGGGTTTTTTTTATATATTTTTTGTCTACTTTCAAGGAATGCAGGCAGTCTGTAAAAATTCAAAGACAGTAAAAACTAAAATCTTACATTTACACGTATCTTACATTTTTCTTAGTATCTTTATCTGCTTGACTGCTTGAACTATTTAACGATTCCATAACTTTTTTTTTTTTAATATAAGAGATACATCAATAATTTGGATATAACATTGAATAGTGCATGTTAAACAGTAGGTTTACTTTTACTCTGTAAAACTGATATATTTATGTAGTGAACCAATTTAGGTCAAACCAATTTAAATTTTATGTTATGATTAGCAGCTACAATAATCTCAGAGCAGTAAAAGTAGTCACGCTCTATCTCCAGTCCGAATGGCCACACAACAGCGTTCAAACGGGAAAGCTAAAAATAGAGTTGACACCATTTGCAGCTGACATGCACGCTGCTCTGCGAAACGCAAATATGCGCACGACCAGATGAGTCCTCCAACTCCACCACCCATGGACACTCCTACGCATACATTAGTGGCATGTTTCCTTTCTTATGCAGGACTGAAATGTTATAGATCTGGGGCTGGTATAAAGATCTGGGGTAGATCTTTATATTTCATGCTCTAGTTCTATTGAACACACTGTTTTTCTGTTTGTTTGTTTTGTTTTTCTTTTTTTAATCTGGGAGGTTCCTCTCAGAAGAATATTTAGCATTGTACAGAACTAGATTTAATCATCATCTTCATTTTTATCATCATTACACAGCTATGACACATGGCATCTGAGCCTGCATTCATCTACAGCCGGTGACATCCCTACATTAATTTCCTGGAGATTTTCCTCATCCTATAGGCGTCAGCCCCCTGGCAACCCTGAATTAGATAAACAGTTAAGAAAATCCAGCGAATGTATGGATGGATGATCATCCTTTCTGTCTGTTTAACTCCAACTCATTCCCCATGTTCTCTAAACCAGCTGTATACTTGTAGCTGTTCAGCCTAAGTTAATGACTAAATGGGAACAAACACTTTATTTAATTATATAAATTTTCATATTAATCAGAAACACAGTTCTCTACCAAATCTGTTAAAATCTAACCTGCAATTTGCAATATGCTAGTAATTACAGAATTATAACTGTGTATTATGTTAGTACTGTGTGAAAACTTTTGGATCCGATTTCTTTTTTCCCCAAGCAGATATTTCTCCTCAAATGTGACAAACACAAAATACACATACACAAAATGACACAGACTTGCAGCTTGTATTAACATCAATTATCCTAAATATTCAGGCGATGCATGTAACCGGATAGTGCTTGACTGACTGGCACACATTTGTCCACCTACTCTGCGTGTGTGTGAGTCGAGTGGAGAGCTCTTATGACAAAGTTGAGTGTGTGACCTTCCTGGCAGTAGTCAGTCATACTTCTTATATAACCAAGGCTACATAACTCTATTGTAACTCTATAGCTTCATAGTAATTTAAAAGATGAATATGATAAATAATGATGTGCTGCGTTAGGACAAAGCAGAACACATTCTTTCCATGTCTTTATAAATATATCATAAATAAACAATTTATTAATTTATTTTAAACATGACACAGGTCATATTTTGGGACAATTACTGATGTTAATTTTATTGGAATTAGTCATGTGCTTTTATGATCTCAGTCTCTTTAGCCAAAACTGAATGAAGTTTGAGAATTTCAACTAAGTGAGGCTATATACAAAATACAATCAAGATGCAATATAGATTTTCTAAATACAAGTCTTTATCATCTCTACAAAAACTTCTCATATTAGACTTCCTGCACACAAGTGCAGTCACTGTCTGACTAACTTTTGTACTCACTTACTGAATCATGCATCCATCAGGCAGAGATACATGCAGAAGGCCATCTTGAAACCAGATCCCTTTGACAGCTGAATCAAGGGCTGGCAAAAGGCGCAACAAGGGGGGCAGGGAGAGGCAAAGCAAGAAAAAAAAATGCATAGCTGAAGAGTATAGAAGAAATGTGAAAGAAAGACTTTCAGTCCAACAAATGACATATCAAGAGACTACAATAAATTTAACAAAAATGTCTTCCAAGGAAAAGAAACTGCTTTCATCTGCTCCCTTATTCACAAGGGGGTCGCCACAGCGGGTGGACCTGCATGTTTGATTTGGCAGATTTTTACACCGGATGCCCTTTCTGACACAACCCTCCCAGGGTTGTGTGTCTCCTCCTGGTCTTGAACGAGGGATCTTTCACATGTTAGGTGAATGTGTTAACCACTACAAGTAATTTCCTAAAAACCTATAACAGTCATTATTAGTTAACTTCTTATACAGTGGACTCCAGAGGGGAAAAAAAGCTGCAACAACCAAAATGAAGAATTGTAATGACAATTGTAATTATGATAAATTTGCACTTTGATTATGACTGGTTATCACAGCTATCCAATTTTTACCTTAAATTTTGGGTTTATAGAGTCACTGCTGATGAGGCATTTATGATAATTACATAAAAATAACTCGTTGGGTAGAAACTGAAAAACTGTCATGGAAATCTTAACCCATGGGCAAATCTGCAGTCTTAAAATGCCAAAAGTGATCAATAAAAAGAAAATGGGGTTGTGATACAGTGGAGGGGTGGAGTAGTGAGAGTGCAGACAGGGTGAGTGGAGACACCAGGAGGAGGGGTCGGGTTTATGAGTGGGTGTGGTAGAGCTACAAATAGTTGCGCTCAGTGCCTGGCATTTCTTCACTTAGTCTCTTTCCCAGTTGCCCAGTGGGACAGTTGGGTCTCAGCACCTCAAGCGGCTCCATCAGAACCACAAGTCAACCAACCAATCAACCAGCCATGAGCAAGTCCTACTCCTCCTCAGCCCAGACTGCTTCCTCGTACCGTCGCACCTTTGGCTCTGGTGTTGGTTCGTCACCAATGTCTTCCCTCTTCTCCTCTCTAGGAGGAGGCCGCAGCTCCTCTTCCAGCCATCAGTCTGCCAGAGTCTACGAGGTCAAAAGCACTGGTATTCCCTCGTATTCCAGCTTCAGGGTGTCTTCTGGTGCCGGGGGAGCAGGGCTTGGCTCCTCTACAGCCATGCGCACCTATGCTGGCGAGAAGCTCGACTTCAACCTTGCAGATGCCATGAACCAAGACTTCCTCAACACAAGGACCAATGAGAAGGCCGAACTTCAACACCTCAACGACCGCTTCGCCAGCTACATTGAGAAGGTGCGTTTCCTGGAGCAGCAAAACGCAGCACTGACAGTGGAGATTGAGAAGCTCAGGGGCCGTGAGGGGCCCGGGCGTGTGGCTGAGCTGTACGAGGAGGAAATGAGGGAGCTGAGGAGGCAGATAGAGGCCCTCACCAACCAGCGTGCAAGAGTGGAGGTGGAGAGAGATAACCTGGCTGATGACCTGCAGAAACTTAAGCTCAGGTAGGCTTGGATGGATGGGACTGTACCAATATGTGGATGAATGGAAGATAAATGAAAGGAAATAAAAACCAAATATGTTTGTGTATTATGGCTTTAATAAGAGTTTAAACCCTAAAAGACAAACACTAAATGATTAGTTTAGGCAAGGTCTCCGACATATTTCACAGTCAGATAGACTAGCTGGAAGATCAGGGATCCCAACTTTTTTGTCTTGTGATTCTATAAAGGGAAGCTACGTCTATCTCATGTTTCAAAATTTTCTTTAAGACATGGTCAACAATCATGTGGCATTAAAAACTTATCTTGTGACCCCTTGGAAGGTAACCACCTACAATTTGACACTTAAAAGAAACCAAGAAAGCCTTTATCAGATGTAATAAAAGAAGAAAATGGGAAGATAGGAAAGCAGAAGGAGGAATAGAGTTTAAAATATTTTATTTAACGTTTTCGATGCAAGCAATAAATAAAACCAACAAGTGGCATCAAATACAACTCACTGATTTCTAGAAAATGTCTCTCCTCTTTTGGGAAAAGTGAAAACAACAAAGTACCAAAGGAGAGATTTGAGAATAGGAATGCTTCAGTAATTGTCATGGTCCACTAGCTTTTTATAAAGGTGTTTTATAATTTATTCACAAGAGACACAGCAGAAGAAAATGGAGAGAGGGAGAGAGAGAGAGAGAGATTTGCAGGTTCATGGAAATTAAGTTGAGACAGACAGACGGACAGACAGACAGAGATAAAGTTTCGGCAAGACAGAAAGCAGTCAGACAGGAAGAGAAGCCAACAGATAAAAATAAATGTATACACACAGCCTGTTTTCCTGTTAAATGAATTTAAAAAAGAATAAATCTAAAAAAGTGGGAAAAAAAAATAATCAAAAGACAGTCCACCAAATACACATTTCTTGTGTGTGTTTGTGTGTGACAGAATGTGAGCATGAAAGAGAGAAAAGTAGAGAGAGCTACAATGTGGGTGTATCTCTGAATAATCTATTTGTAGCTACGAAGTCAGC
>VUQI01048550.1:16629-37722 GCA_015106735.1 Paratilapia polleni | reverse complement strand
TTTGCATACATCCTTTGTATTACTGTCATCTTGTGGCCACAGTTGGCTATTGTCTCTGGAAGCAGGCTTAACTCTGCTTGACATGACTTTTTCACTTCAATTCAGTTCAATTCAGTTTTATTATATAGCACCAAATCACAACAACACTCACCTTGAGGCGACTGTTGTTGTGATTTGGCGCTATATAAATAAAATTGAATTGAATTGAATTAGCCTGAATTGAATTGAATTAGCCTGATTGCTGATGTTAATGTTAGTGAAGCCAGATAAAGCAAAGATATGCTGGGTACGTTGAACTTGGTAGTACAGGGTCCTGACTGAATATGACATTTGGCAGTAGTATAAACAGACAACACTCTGTTGATGCTATCATACAAACCTCTACTTCACTAAAATTCCCCCTGTGTCAGTGATTGATCCAAATTGCCGAACTTGTTTTGTCTTCTGAAGAGCAAATAGGACTAAAGACACAATTGTGCCTGCCGCATGCTGTTTTTGAATAAACAGAACTCCGACACCACACGCTCAGCAAACAGTTGGCTCACTATTTGTCTAAAGTAGAAACAATAAAAAACTGTAGAAAAATGAAATAATGTTGTTATTGCACAGATACGGGATGACAATCATTACGTTTTGGTTTCTTACCACTGCTGTTTAGTAATTCCCTGTTTGATTTTGTAGGATTTGTTGTTTATTCCGATTTTTTCCCATCAGTTTTTATATGTAAAAATTCTGTTATACACATGCTGTCATACAGTTTTGTCTCTCACCCTCTCTGTATTTGTTTTCTATTTTTCCTGGTTAAGCATTAAACTTGCTACATGCCATCTGTTATGCAAATAGGATAGTCTTGCTGTGGCGTCACATTCACAATATTATTTGAACTTTATTAAAATCCTCCCCTTGGTCAGACAAGGAAAACATACACTAATCTCTGATTAGATCTAGTACCAAACTAAATTTGAAAAAAAAAAAGAAGCTTTGATTGGCTCTCTGTACCAATGGAAAATGAAATTCTCCAACCATAAAAAGGGTATGTTAAGAATTTAGAATATGAGCAGTGCCAAGGCTCAGTTAAATAACCATCATGGCAAAAGGAGACCACAATCCAAGACATGGAATCCCAACAAGCCATAAGGAATGTGGAAAAGTAACACTATTAAAAAAAAACAAAAAAACAAAAACAGAGACAGAACATCTACTAGGAGAAGGAAGAAAAGAATCTTCAGAGGAGGTCTGGAAAGCACTCTGCCTCATATAACACTGAAAATACAACACATATGTTGGTTTGGCAAACTTTTGAAGATATTGCAGTGTTTACACAGACTTGACTTGAGCAGGTCACTCAGGTATATTAATGACTGCAAAAGTATATTCTACAATTTATTTTAGCATTTTTGTTTACAAAAAAAATGACTTTTTATTTTTTATCTGTCTGAGGGAACAGTGTCATACACAGTTGATTTAGGAATGGACAGTCCCCTCACTCTTATTTTGAAAGTTCAGTCACTGCCATAGACTGTAAGCACCGTGATGTTACCCATGTTGTTTTCAGCATGCCTTTGAATGAACAACTGAGCCCATAAGATAAGAAGTAGTTTATTTATGCCAAAAGTTGGGAAATTACTGTCTTGCAGCAGCCAAAACAAAATACCCTAGAAAGTTAAGAAATACATTAAAGAAGGAGCTCAGTTAAACAGAAAATACAAAAAAAGTGAAGAGCTCAGTAAATCAAATCTGTATCAAATATGATTCAATAAATCTAAAATGACTGCAGGTATTGTGATAAGAGGTGGTAAAGATTTTCTGTCTCTGTCCTTGTGGCAGCAGAGCTCAAACAGATGTTAGCTGCGTGTCCAGTAAGTGATGCAGAAGGTGGTCATTATCAATAGCCATTAAACACAGCCACAGTCATTTGGATGACCTCTGCATCAGCTGATGGAGGAATCCAAACAATTTGTTCAGTATCATCAGGAAAGTGTTTACTAAGGACTCTAATAGCTCTGTCATGGATTGCAGCTGGTGACAGTAATCCTTGTTCTGCTCTGGTATTAGGTGGAGAATTGGCTCATGTGTGGTTATGCTGAAGTCATCTAGTCTGCAGAACAGGACAAGGCCTACTGTCATCAGTCTTGGAGGTGCACTCCAAGAAGGGGGAGTTGTCCAGTCCAATTCTGTTGGAAACACTGCACTGTTTTAGCTTTCATGCCACTTTCAATGTCACTTAATTATACTGATGTTTACCCCAGCAGACACCCTAACTCAGATTTTCAAGTTTGACTCCAAGGAGTGGAATTTTTTTAAATGTAAATGGACTCCAGAAATCAGCTGGCAGGAGGACCCTAGTTTCCAGGACCTGCTGGTTGTGTTAAGTGGATTAAATGACAATAACTAACTTCCTTTATGCATCTGTCTCTGTTTTTTCATGCAGTATCTTTGCTCTGTCTTGATGCATGCTCAATCATCCAGGTAAGGAAATCCCAGAGAGTTGATTCTGTTCATCTTGACGTAGCGTTTTCGTAACTCATCCAAGTCTCCTTTGGAGACTGAAGAAGTCACTCATCCAAGTGATTTCTTTGGATGAGTGATGAAACGTTTCTCCCACTGAAAACGCTACGTCCAGATGAACAGAATCAACTTTCTGGAATATCTTATCTCTGCTTTTTTTTTTTTTTTTACATCATACCTCCAAAATAAAAAAAGAAACATTCATTTGATTAATTAGACTAATTTTGATGTTGATGTAGAATTAACCCTAAGGAACCCAAACACATGTTCTCATCCCAACAAACCAGTGGCTCCTGCTAAACTGTATTCTTTAGTTTGAGATAAACACACTTTTGGCAAGGCTTACAAATCATCAGCTCAAGATACTGTCAAAGAAAACCTCAGTGCTAATTTATTTTATTATACTATTTGAGTATTTTTATGCCTTCTTGATTGAATTTTGCTCTTAATTTGATTAAAATCAAAGCAAAATTCACATAGTTGTGAAATGCAGGAGATGAGCCGGCTGAGGCAGGGTGTCACTTGCTGTTGTAATTAAGTACAGTGTTTGAACTGTTTCCCAGCTTGTTGTCTGTAAAGTGTCCATGTCTCGTTAAGTGTGTGTGTGCGGACACTCGTGCATGTGCAATGTTAACTGTTCCAGGAATCAAAGTAAGGGGGGGAGGGATCTTGAGCTCTAACGAACCTTAAGTATGCCCTGAAGGGCAAGCACGCCCATGTCCCCTCCACATGTAGGCACACACAGAGCAAAATAACTTGTAGACAGAACAGAGAAACCAGATGCCAGCTGAGCCTTACTGAAAAAAAAAAACTGAAGGATAATTAACTGTACAAAAAATTAAGCTCTATAACTCTGTAAGTAGACCTGATTCAGATATTTTACACATTGTGCTTTTTGTGGTAATTTAGATGCTTTTTCCCACGATTAATAAGATTAATGATCAGGACCTAAAATTTCCTAAGGACAAGTGCATCGTTTATCGTTTTATGGAGACAGTTAAAGATAATCATACAAAAAAAGAAATAGATCGTACAGATATAAACCAACAAAGTCTAACTGCTCCTTCATCCAAGGATTGTTGTGTTAATGTAAGATAAAGGTGCAGTCTATCTGTTGCAGTCCTTCTCATCCTGTTGGCTGTTAGTAGTGAATAATCGTGGGTTTTCAGTGCGACTGTGTTCATATGAATAACTCAAAGCAAAACTCATGTGACTCCACCATAAGATGTCTCAATGGAAATACTCAGAAATTAGGAGATATGTATGAATGACAGGCTTGCACAGTAAGGCCTCGGTCACACAGGCCTAGAGACTAGCTGGTGACCATCTGGCAACTACCGGTTAGGAGAGAAAAATGTGTATTCCCTGACTGGTGGCCAGTGGTTGCTGGCCATTGCAAGGTAACATTGGTCGCAAAGAGATATACGTTCCTACACCAAAAACCTCCTTGCAATTGCTTTAGTTTGCCTATAGTTTGCATGGAAGATAAGAACCTTGCCAGCTACTCTCCCTTAGTAAAACTGTGAAAAGTGCGACACAAACTGGAAACTGTTCGCCTTCAGAGTAAAAGAAACTGCCAGAAACTGGCAAGGAGGACCTCATTTTGTGTCATTAAGAGCTTCACAAGATTTATTTTCACTCACTGGTCAATTTTTAAATTCTGCGCCATTTTGCTTCCCTAATGTCTTCTTTCGCAATATTATATACACATTTAGGTCTTTATTTTACCACACTTTGTCTGTGGGATATTTAAGCAAATTAGTGCATGTTGAGTTACAACATAACACACATTATAGCACATATATTTGAGGACAACTTGAGATACTTTTTGAAACTTTACCAGTTATGTTTCCCAATAAGAATGCAGCATTTTACAATCACATCTCCAAAGGATGTTTCCTCAAAATGAGCTTGAGTCAGAAATCTCCACTTTAGTACAGCTTACATACACCAAACTTTCTTGTTTAATTTCTATCTTTGTTTGGATTGTTTTTACATAAGGGTTTGTTGATATATTATTCAGATCCTGACATATACAACATTTTATTCAAAAACATGGAAAGACGTGGTCTTTTTCTGGCAGTTCAAAGTGAACAAAAACCTTGAACCGGTTTTATCCAATATTCAGATTTTTGTATAAAAAAAGTATAAAAAATGTACGCTATTTTTGATAGATATAAACGTAAATGTCCAGAAGATTTCTTGTGCAACAAAATAATATTCTTAATGCAAGTATTCATCATTATTAATGTTGATATCTATTAGTAATCTTTTTTCCCTACACAGCAAAGTGCACATAAAGAAAACGTTTGTTATCAGCTTGTTGTTTTGCACACTGCCACATTAATAGGAGAGGGCTCCCAGCACAGATCAGATGACGTTATAGTTTCTGTACATTCTGTGATAACTATTATGAGCCACCTCTTTAAATCTTTAACAATTCATGGATTCAAATTTAGGCCTTGTTATGTAGAAATATTTTGCCTGTCACTGTTGCTGATGCACACAATCATGTTGGGATCCCTAAAAGTAAAAAATGACATGAATATATAGATACTTTTTAAAATCTAATAACTTCTTGTTTTCAGTATCAACAACCAGTGGGTCACACAGAGGGTCTTGTGGTATTATTTAGGATGTCGCAAGGGTTTTTTGGTGTTGTACAGTTACAAATGTGCCTTTGAACATGCATGCGTATGTGTGTGTGTCTTTTGGTCAAGGTGGGAGAGTGTGAGTCACGCTGTGTACAGCTGTGGTCCAGATGAAGGCCACCTGCTCCCTCCATTTGCTTAATTTTCCTGTTAACTCCATCATTTATCCGTTCTCCCAGACATACAAACAACCTTCAATTAGGCCAGCCTCGACTCGCTCCCCGCCCTTACACACATACCAACCAGTCTCAAAGCAAAATGCATAATAGCAATAGTCCACAGCACAAAACATGTCGTTTCACAATGAAAACAGTGCAAGATGCCGGCATTTTTTTAGCCCCTTCTGTTGTCTTGCATCGACGTCATGTGTCAGTTGAGTTTTTTTCTTATTCCGGATTACAGGAAAAAGCCACAAAATTCCCCATAAGTCAAATCCAAGACTTTTACCCAGGAGACTGGGGTGAAAAACTATTACATTTGGTAAAAATAAAAATGAACAGCATAGGCAAAGAGACAAGTAAAGAGACAGTTTCAGTTCACTGAAAGTGATACATTTGATTCAGTTTTTAATCCGTGCTTCATTGTGTTATTTGACCAAGCTTGAGCCCAGGACTTCAGAAGTGATAGAGCCCAGACTGAGATCCCAGACATAATTCTCCAAAAATCATCCACGCCACCCCAGCTGACACCACTGTGGTTTCTGGCAAGGACCTAAACTTGCAATCCAAGTTATATTAGTGCAGACATGCCAAATAGTGGATATTCATCTCGGCAAGATACTTGTTTGACTAAACTGCCCAAGAGATCTTGCATTTACAAAAAACCTGGAGAAGAAAAAGTATTTAAAATCAAAAAAGCAGCTTTAAAAAACTGGTATTATTAGTCATATTTTGTGACTTTTAATTTATGGCTGTTTGTTCCCTGATGCTATGCACAATCTGCATCTTTATTCGAATGGTTATTAACAACACGTAAGAAATGTTTTTATTGTTTTACTTTGTGAGAAACATCAAAGACTTTTAAAACCTGTGCCTGGTGCCAATTGACAATAAACGATTCCAGGCCAGCCAATTAGCTGTTTCCTACTGAATAACATCCGTGTTTGCATGTCAGAGAAAAAAATTAATTTTCTCAGTGATTCATGTCTCAGAATTAATTCAAAGTCTTAACATCATTTAGGCAGCACTGACTACTGAAGAAAACTCTCACATGTGTAAATATACATTTGCATTAAAATGAGAAGCACAATGAAAGTAGGAAATAACCAAACTGGCATTTCACAGCTTGAACAGCTGCAAATAAATTGTATTTTGTGCACGGACCCAAATTTTAAAATTTGAGAATTTTTTGTCTTTTGCTAATTTTGAATTTATTGCCAGCAACATGTTTCAGAAAAACTGAGGTAGGATCATGTTTGCCACTGTGTTACAGTTACTGTGGTTTTAAAAAAAATAAAGTATTTTCCCATTTTTGTTTGATATAGATTCATTTATTTTGTTTATTTATTTATTTTAACAGTCCGGGGAGTCTTTTGTTGTATTTATTGTTTCATATCGTTTTCTATGCTTTCAGTTGGTCATGAGTCTGGACTGCTGGCAGCTCAGCACCTGGACTCTGACATTATTATGCTTTCTGATTTTCTCTTCTTTGTTTTCATTATTCCAAAACTGTATACATCATTCAGCATTAATGATGCCTTCACAGATGTGCAAGTTACTCACGCCATGTGTAATATTGCTCCCATTCCATCACAGATACCAACTTATGAACTGTGCTCTGAGAGCAAGCGGGATGTTCGCCTTGTCTTTAGTCCTGGCATCTATGATCTCTAAAAATAATTTCAAAGTTTGATTTGTCAGACCACAGGACAGTTTTTCCAGTTTTTCATTCTCGATCCCAGAGAAGAAAGTAGCATTTCTTCATTTTCATTTCTTTATTTTATTTATTTTTTATCTGCATAGTAGAGGTTTTACTTGCGTTTGAGGATGCAGTGACAAACTGCATTTACTTGTTGGCAATAGCTTTCAGAAATGGTTTTTGGCCTTGCAAGACTTCTCAGGATTCTTTTAATGTTTTAATATGTGAGGTAGATGATGAAATTCACAAGATCTTCGCAATGTTGAAAACTGTATGCCCAAAGACTAATGAGGGGTGAATACCTCTTAAGATTTACTTTTGAAAGATCCAGCCTCTCTGGAAGGCTCTTTTGTTTTTATAACCAATCATGTTACTAATTAACCTCATTAGCTGTAAGATGGTCCACTAAGTGTTATAGTCAACTTTTATTATCTTTTACTCCTGTCCAAACATTTAGGCATCATGCTACTGGCATTAAATTTAAAACAAGCATATATTTTTTCAAAAAATAACCAAACTTCTCAGTTTCAGCTTTTGATATGTTGCCTTTGTGCTATTTTAAGTTAAAATTTAGGCTTTAAATGGTTTAGAAATCACAATATTCTGTTTCTCTTTTGTGGAAACAGGTTGCATTTTTTTTATGGATTTAAAGGATACTCTTAAAGGATAATGCCAACCTTTCATACATCTTTATATCTAGAAAATCTATTAAGAACATTGTACATGTACAGTACAGTATTAAAAGAAACAATTTATGTTGGTACTTTGTCCTGTATTAAATGTGTTGTCACACATGTTGTGCATTCTACCAAAGTCAACTTTCCATGAATATTTTCCCAGTCAGGAATGACTGGATGCCTGTGGTTTTCTACTTCTCATTCAGCCACGGTGGTCGCTGAGCGGACCACACTAGGTGTGCATGTTTCCGTGTGTGCCTGAGTTTGGAAAGATCATACGTTATGTGTTGTAGAGGCATACCGCTTGCGTGCTTACATTTCTTTGTGTGTGTGGTAGAGGATGACATCAACCAGCCATATCAAATCTGAGCGTAAATATCTGGCATTGCTTTGCCTAATTTCCCCTCGTCAACCAACCAATCAGCCTGAGTTTAGTCTTTGTCCTGATTGGTGGAGGAGATGGGATCTGATTTCCTGTAGTAATGCTAATTGCCCAGCATGCTGTTTTACTTGAGTTTCATCATAGAATTGGTATTCCTAGATCGACTCTGTACTTTGATCAACTATTCTCTGTTTTGGCTCCAGTGTCACAAATAAAGGTTAAAATATTTTACTTATCCGTGACGTTGGCCATTTTTTTCCCACTTATATGCAACTGCTTTAATTCAGCTAAGGAAGCAGGATGGTTTGAGTGCAGTTTGCCCATTTCAGCAGTGGAATTCTGAAATATCCAGTCAGTAAATGACTAGTCTTCCTATGATCTATGCCCCAGAACATGTTCTATTGCATTTCACATACTGGGTTAATTAGCCCCATTCCTGCTTTTAACCTTCCATACTGTCGTCAGAAAACATTCATAATGAATGGTTTACAAAAAATGTGGTCCTTGTTTTGTATCTTTGGTTTCATGTTTGGATCAAATTCATTTTAAAGTTTCTGATTTTGTTTATTCTTAAGTGCGCAACACATTTCTTTGTGTACTTCTCTGCAACTTAAATAAAAATCATGCATCAGCTATTCCAGAAACAATAAGAATATCTCTCATTATTTGAATATCTGTTTTTTGGGGGGGATTTTGCATATTTCATTAAATGTATTACCTGGAAAGATCAGTTGCAGGTTGTTGCTACTATTTGTAGAAAATGTTTTAGTGTTTAATGATTAAACATGGTGTTTTGTGAGGGCTGGATAAAATGGCAATGATAGAAAAAGTCTAGAAGACATCAATGAAAGAAGCGAAGAAAGGCTGCATGACTGGACACATAGTTTTTATAAAAGCATATTAAAGCACCAAGTCTATAAATGGTATTTCTGTGTTTATCCCTGTTCTCCATTTCAGCCTCCGTACATTCCAGTCAAATGAGGCCTCCCATTGGACCCAGTCAGTAATCAGCCCACTGGCTGGCTGCTGCTGTTCTGTAATAATATTCTAATAAGCAGTGACTGGTGCTTTGATGAAGGTCTGCTACTCCTACTACTGATCTACTGAACTCACTCCTACTTAGGCAATTAAACATAGCTGAAAACAAGGAAATGGACCACCAGCTCCTTTCCCTCTGACCCTCTTTCTTTCTGTCATGCTTTTTCACTTGGTCTTCTTCCTTGTTTTATGCTTTTATGCGTTTCGTCATGCATCACTGATTTCCAGTTCTTTTTTCCTCTCTTTTTTTCTTTCCCTCATCTCTTTAATTTCATTTTTGTTATTGTTTCTCAAGTCTGATAGAAGCCTACTGCTGAACTGCTGCTCTGATCTCACTCCTACCCAAGCAATTAAATCAAGAGAGGCAACAGTGGGAACATGGACCACCAGTGGGAGAATGGAGAGACAGATTTCTTTTCAAATTTTTTTTACCCCCTCTGTTTTCTTTTTAAAGTTTGTGATTAACCATTTTCTACAATTTTCTCTTTATTGTAAACTTCTTTTTTAATCTCTGTTATCCTCTTCCTTAGACTTTGTTTGGTGTTTACCCCCTCTCTCTTTCTCTCTCTGTCCATCTGTCTCTTTCTCCATTCCCCCTTACTCACTTGATTGACTTGAGTGGGTGAAGGAGGCCAATTTGTTCTCCTGCAGTCTAAAATTACCTGCCTGTCTGTTTGGATGTGGAAAGAGCAAAGATGATTTCTCTCTCCCATCAGTGACCATGGATTCCTGTCGTTCACATAAAATCAAAATTGGCATTCTCTTTACACAAGTCTTTTATCTGAGTAAACCCTGAGAACTGTTCAGGGTTCTTTCCTGAAACGATATTGAAGATAAGAGGGCTCCATCTGCAACCTGAACAACTCAGATTTTAATCAAATACTTATATACAATGTAATTTACTGCTTCATAAAATCAGTGAAGAGTGGTTCTGCAAATTGCCTGATTTTAAGTGGATTTCAGATATCTTCGTTAAGCGTCAACATAGCAGATCATTTGTTTCCATCTCTTTCTGTCCTCTACATCTTCCTCCATCATGCCAACAAACTCCAAGTCCTCCCTCACCACATCCATCAAAAATTTAGGAACTTTCCTGCTATTCTACATAATACCACTTCATATAAAGTACTATAGGGTATGACATCCTACTAAGCCCTTCCAAGTCCTTACTTTCAGCTCTGTTCATTGATCTCCTGGGAGTGTGGGAGAGATAACTAGTGTTATCATACCATTCATCTTCCTTTAATGACTTTTTTAGCATTGGTCCAGGTGCTTTCACACAGAACACTGTCCAGGTGCTCATAAAAGGGGCAGGTGTCTTATCTGTCAAATGATTTTCATCTTTTTATCATTTCATTGCTTGTGGCAAAATACTTTTCACAGTTATTTTTGTGTGTCTTTTAACTTTGTTGCAGCTTCACAGTGGCATCCCAATGAAGACTAATGAACTGTAGATTGGAGGAAAAGCATAGTGTTCTGTGCATTGTAAGTTTAAGGTTTAAACCTTTAAAAGGGCTTGTTTGTTTGGAGTGTTTACAAATGCACAAAAAATGATGACTTGCCCTGATCTTCAGTCTCTATAGCTTCCATAATATGAACTACAACTGATTTAAATAGGCAGAATGTTGTACTGTACTGTCTCTAGAGAACATTTTCAAGTGTTTTGGAAGTGTTTTAGGGCATTTCACCTAATAAAGGTTTAGTTAAGGGAAATTTGGGAAACTGAATATTAAAATAATCCAGAGGAAATCGTAGATTTTCTGGTTCTGTAATGTTGACTAGTCAATTAGTGGCTGTTCAGATATTGCCTTTAAAGAATGTTCCTGGTGACTAATCTAATAGTTGATTAAACATGAGAAAAAATATCGGACCAGTCTAAAAATAAGAAAACATTCAAAACTGAGCACACTATAGTGGACGAGGCTAAACACTGGCCATTTAAGAGCCCCAGTAGTCCTCCTCTCTTGCACCCAGATGCCTGTGCAGAATCTGGTTACGTGTGTTTTGTTTGCATTGTTGTACACTCACCAGTCACTTCATTAGTTACACCTTGATAGTAGAAGGCAGAGGGGGTTGGACCCTCACCCATGATGTGAATCTCCTGTTCCACCACATCCCAAAGGTGCTCTCTTGGATTGAGATCTGGTGACTGTCGAGGTAATTTGAGTACAGTGAACTCATTGTCATGTTCAAGAAACCAGTTTGAGATGATCTGAGCTTTGTGACATGGTGTGGTATCCTGCTGGAAGCAGCCATCAGAAGATGGTACACTGTGGTCATAAAGGGATGGAAATGTTCAGCAACACTACTCAGGTAGACTGTGGTGTTTAAACGATGCTCAATTGGTACTAATGGGCCGAGAGTTTGCCAAGAAAATATCCCCCACACCATCCCACCACCACCAGCAGCCTGAACTGCTCATGCAAGGCAGGATGGATCCATGTTTTCATGTTGTTTACACCAAATTCTGACCCAAGCAGCAGAAATCGAGACTCATCAGACCAGGAACATTTTTCAGTATTCTGTTGTCCAGTTTTGGTGAGCCTGTGAAAATTGTAGCCTCAGTTTCCTGTTCTTAGCTGACAGAAGTGGCACCCAGTGTGGTCTTCTGCTGCTGCAGCCCATCTGCTTCAAGGTTCGATCTGTTGTACATTCAGAGATGCTCTTCTGCATACCTTGGCTGCAACGAGTGATATCTGAGTTACTTTTGCATTCTTATCAGCTCAAAGCAGTCTGGCCATTCTCCTCTGAACTCTGGCATCAATAAGGCATTTTCACTCAGAGAACTGCTGCTCACTGGATAGTTTATGTTTTTCACAACATTCACTGTAAACCCTAGAGATGGTTGTGCAGGAAAATCCCAGCAGATCAGCTGTTTCTGAAATACTCAGACCAGCCCGTCTGGCACCAACAACCATGCCAAGTTCAAAGTCTTAAATCACTTTTCTTCCCCATTCTGATGCTCAGTTTGAACTTCAGCAGGTTGTTTTGACCATGTCTACATGCCTAAATGCATATAGACCAAGTAACCATACAGTACAAGTAACCATGAGAAAACCCTAAAATGACCTCTTGTAACTTAGCATCTTCCAAGTTCAATGTTCTTTGGGAGAAAGCTCTGCTGTAATATGGTGTCAGGATCAGTGTAGATGTGACAGATGATGTACGCCTCGCCGGAGGCTTAGGAAGGTGTGAGTGAGTACGTTTTGGTCTCATTCCCTGGCTGTGTCTGGCCGGTGTTCAGCTCCTGTTTCACTGTTCTGTCAGCCCTCATACTGGGGGTCTGGTATTAAACAAAACAAAACAAACATAGCACAGATTCCATTGTGCATATGCGGTTTTTAAACTTGGCTCTTATGGTCATTTCAACTGGTTCTAGATTTAATTTTACACATGCAAACACACTCACAAATACTCAATATCCAGATGAAATAACACTGCTTTTGTGTTCTAAGGTGTATTAATATTGGCATGGCTTGGATTAGGAAAAAGACAGCAGACATTCTAATTTTACTACTTTGCATTAAAATGCATTGGGGGCTGATATTTTTTCTAGCCTCCAAAGATCAACAGTTATTGTTTTTTGTGTGGTTTTTAGGGCCAGGATTTTGTGGCTACATCTTCCAGTCTCCAGTGCGCCTGGCCTTTTGTACTGATTCTTTGTGCGAAGAATACTTTTCCACCTCACTTGCTGCGCCGCTCGCCTGTTTTCCCAGCTCATTCTTTGGATGGGGAGTGTGTTTTTTCTTTGTCAGTGTGAACATTATTTCATCTCTCCCCTGGCTTGTGGAAACTGTGGCAAAGTGAGGTGACCTGAACTTCAGGGAAACATGGCCGTGTGTGCTTTTGTGTGGCTGTGTGTGTCTGTCAGGGATTTCACTATTGAACTTTTAAGTCAATGTAAAATTTACTGTCCTATTTGATCTGATGTGTACCTTGTTGCCCATCAGTAGTTATGTCTTATTAAGCTTAAATTGGAGGAAAGTAGTGAGTGACACTAAAGGAACATCCATAAAGCAATAAAAAAAAAGATAAAACATGTACAGTTACCAGTGGTAAGAATCAGATACCGTGCTTAGGTACTCATATGTATATGGGTAAAAATTCTGTGGTGCAGCTGCACTTAGTAATGTACATGTGACAATATGAGCAGTGTAAATATATAAGAAGTGTTAATATATGTAATCAATGAAACATCTGAAAAACCACCACAGCCCACTGTTCACAGAGTTTGCTAATCCTAGCACTGTGAAATGGCAACAGTTAAGTTTTTAGCAAGTGCTGGAGACGTAAGACCTATGGCAACAACCCACAGATGGTAAAACTCAGGCATATCCCATAACATATCCAGTGGAACGCACTTAACCTAAATAAAGAAACCGTCCTAAGGCTGTAGTCTCAGGGTCGATTGTTTGGTTGATTTGCTCTCATCCAACCACATTCTCACTGGTCCAGCAGTCACCAGTGTTAATTTCACAAGGAGAAAAGTGCTATATCAGTAGTGTTTCAGGATACTTTGGGTCTTATATTTGCAAACAGTGCATGTGCGCAAAACTGTATATGAATGCACAAATCTGTGATTCATCAATATTTTCTTACCTGAGTGTACAAAAAAATTTAGAAGTGCCTCAGACCATGCATATGAACAAATGATGAAGGCCTGGCTATCTTAAAACATTTTAACACATCTTTAAACTGGATACTACTACTACTACTATTACAATGATAATAATAATAATAATAATAATAATAATAATAATAATAAAGAACACAAAATACTAACTGAAAAGATGCTGGGTTTAACCTTTTTAAAACACATTCTAATTGAGAAAGACTTCCATCCTTCCTTGCTGGATATCATCACTTACAGTCTACATTCACCCAGCAGAGAATCTATATTGCACTTTAAACCTGCTGTAAATAAAAGAATTTGTGAAAATGTGGCGCTTCCAGCTGATTTCGAATCTAATCTCTGAACATAACCTGCTCCCAACCAGGTTATGTGTTCAGCATAAGTTGCCACGTTGATGTAGCCAGGTAAAAAGAGAGCCACTTTTGTTACACAGAAAACTCTGACTTTAAACTCGACATAGCTCTGACCCATTAATCTGGCTTTGAAGTACAACCCTCTGGTGCTCCTTGTCCTCCACCTGTTTTCTTCTTCTCCTTAGGGTAGTAGGAGAAACAAACATGTAAAAAAAAACAACAAAAAAAACAAAAAACAAACCACACCCATGCTTTCATAGCTGTAGACTCCCCCAAATCAACAGGTGAGTACTAGCCTAATTAATTTTTTAAGCTGGCATTTAGCAGACCTTTACTGAGAGTCAGATCCAAGCTAGTTCACACCCTGTCAAGGAAGTTGCCAGTGTGGCTGGCCTGGATTGACAAAAAGTCAAGTGTAAACTTGTGAACATATCAAAACGGGCATATTTCAGTATGTTTGGTCATATAATAGTTTTATAATGGCACATAATATAACACACAATTTTTATGTGTATTTTTGTCATTCAGGCTAAAAAGGCTAGGAGGTAGCATGCACTTTTCTCTGCAGGGACTTGTTCCACATGCAAGGCAGTTGTGGGCTTTGCACACTAATCAAGCAAAACATGGTGCAGTTGATGATGGGGGACATTCAGAAAATGTATCCAGGTTTAAGTTCTTTGCCAATTATTTACCATGTTACCAACCTATGACAACCTCCTTGCCACTCCTTGAGCCAGCAGAGGCACAAAAATGAACAGAAGAGTGTAAATTCTTAGTTTTTGATGAGGCTACTTAGGTTGTATTTGATCCAAAGTACGTTTGAATTATAATTTCTTGGAACTTGACAGCCTCTTCATGTATGTGTACTATAGGAAGAGTGCTCATAGATTTTATTTAGATTTTACATACATTTTAGATTTGCTGATTGCAAAATACCCTTGTTTACAAAAAATCTGTGACCTTAAGAGTTCTCAGAGCAAGAAGCAAAACAACGCTTAAGTGCGTCAGGACATAAAATCCAATCAAATGTTTATTTCGTAAAAATGGTGAGTCATTAGTGTCCGTCTGTGAGCGATTTCATGTCTGTAAATGTGTGTGTTTGTCATCTTAAATGATGTGGCAGGTCCTCGTTGTACTCCAAAAGCAAACACCTCCACACATTTCCCCTGAGGTCCCAATAATAAAGTCACCTGCTAATACAAAGTTTATTAGTCCAGAGAGCCGCTGCAGACCCAGAATCTTTCACAAGTGACGTGTTATTGTTTTTAAAGCTCTGTTTACTCTGCACACCCCCTCAAACCCAGCCTCTCTCTGGGCTGTGACCCAAAGGCTTTATTAGCTATATGAGCGGGTGGCCAAATCTCAGTGTGATTTTCTGTGTGTGTGTGCGTGTGAGTGTGTGTGTGTGTTTGTGTGTGCAGGGTAACAAACTGTACAGCTTTGCTCACTATCTATATATTTATGTGCTTCCCTGCTGTGTATTACTATGTGTGTGCGTTTTACTGTGTGTTTTGGCCAGCTGCTGTGGCTGTTGGTGTGATTGAATTCATCTCTTAAAATGTTTGTGGGGAGGTGATTATTGCATTATTTGTTTGTTCCTTTTACAGAGTCTGCAGTGAAAACTAGGCAAGTGTTTGTCTCAGCTAGCAATGCTTTGACCTGCTGACAGATGCAATGCAGCAGTACATTAAAATATACTGTTATTTTTTGGGTTTTAGGTGTTTTACTTACTTAAAATGGTATATATATTGAGAAAAACCACAATCAAACACACATCAGAGAGTTGGAGACTGATGTGGCATGCAGTCATGCTGCCACTTGAACACGTTAATGCATAAGTTAAGTCTATTTGTTGTTTATATACAGTAAGACAGAAAGGTGTGTATTGACCTACAATTTTAATGAGTTTTGATGAAAATGGTACAGGATTAGTGCTGCTTTTTGAAATTTTTCCACTGTCAGAATGCCTGAAAGCTATCCCAAAGAAGTTATTTAATCTCTTTTAGTACAGCACAGTGCTGCAAAGTCTTTTTTTTTTAGCAACTCGTTCACCCTGGAAAAATTTTGTCTTCTATCAATAAATACTCATTCCCACATGCAGCTTGGCTTCCTCTTTCTGGCTGCATCTGTACTTTTTTGCTCTTTAAAACCTTGTATTGTTTTTTATTTTCCTATGTATTTAGTTGATTAATTACAATTACATCATACTGATGTTGATGAAATGAATCATGGGAGTACGGAAAGTTGATATCTGATGATTTCTGGTGATCACCAATGAATTTTTCTGCTGTGACCATCAGGTGACAAATGTGCATATTTATTGAATATTAGTAATTTAAGATTAAGAAATATAATACACACACAATGTGAGTTAAAGACTCTGCACAGCATCTTTAAAATTCATAATTGTAGCTCTTCTGTCATGGTCCTGGGTTTTGACCCAGGGTTTTTCAGTTTATGGACATTGAATTCTTGTTTATTATTAAGTATTCTCTATTTGGTTCTTAGTTTGTCACTTACATTTTCATCTTGCATTTCCTTAGTACCTTAGTTCTTAGTTCAATTTGCCATTTGTATTAGAGTTTATTAGTTCTCCTTGTATTTCCCTCTGTGTCTTCCCCCCATGTCAAATGTACTTTTGTGTCTGAGTCTCCCTGTGATGTTACTTCCTGTTTTATTTTGATATTTCTGTGTGTCTTGTGCCTTGCTTTTATTTTTACTGCCCTTGTCTTCTCACCTGATTAGTGTCAGCTGCCTGTTGTTACCCAGGTGTTTCTACTTCCCTCATTACCGCATGTGCATATATAGCTTCGGACTGCTTGTGTTCCAGCTTTGTTTGCACCTAGTGTGTTTTACTGCTGTGTTCCTTGTGTTTTTGGATTTTGATATTTAGTGTTCTGAAGTTACACCAGCCAAAATAAAGGCTCACTTTTTGTTTACTTCTGTCTGCCTATTAGTCTGCATTTAGGCCATTTCTGCCCATGTTTCACGACATCTTCAGTCTCATAGACGCGCAGTGAGAATGTGTTTACAACATGTCCTCCAGCTGAACCCCCTTCATAATATTTGTTTGGTCACACCATGTGATAAGACCCATGTAAGCATCTTGGAAATAACAAATATAACCATTGCCACCTTTAAAGAACAACAAAGTCAACATTAGGAGGTGGGGCATGAAGGTGTCCTAACATATTTGACTGTCAACTGGAAGACTGCAGTTTGAGTCTTGTTTGTGAGACAATCTAGGGTCACAGAATTGGTCATGCCATGCGTGAACAGTGACGTCATCACAGCCCTGTCATTGCTTAAACTGGTGCAGAGGGCGTACCAGACTCACTCCAATATTCTCCTCAGCGATAGGTGCCATCACTCAGACAGCACCTCCTCATCAGCGCTGGTATAGGAGTAGCAGAAGTTGAAACCAGAGGAAAAGAAGCAAAAAAACTTTTTTGCAAAGTTTTGACAAGAAAGTCTCGTCTTTTCAAACAGCTGCAGCACCTCCCTCTGTATAATCTGGGCATCTCTGAGCCCCAGTACTGACATATCTTTGAGATGGCAGTAAAAATCAACTCAGTCTTACACTGTTTTCAACCTGCACAAGCCACACCTGCCAGGTTACAAAAATTGAGAGGTGCACGACAAACTGAAACAGCACCAAAATGCGGCTTGTGCCATCAGTTGTGACATCATTTTTGCTGCACACCGTCATTCGTGAGGTTGACAGTGGCGGGTATAAATGGCCTTTACTTGTAAGGGTCAAGGGTAGAGATGCACCGATTGCAATTTTCTTGGCAGATTCCGATTTTTTTTTATAAGTGTGACCTGCTGACACCACTTTTTGCCAATTCCAGTTTTCTTTCTGTGAACTGTAACTGACAGCACATAGAAACAAAAATTAATTTTTCTTCAATGCCAAATTTTATTTTCATAATAAAAGAAATTAATAAACTTTACAATTTCCCCCAAACTGCAGCAAGTTACTGGATCTTCTCTCACTTAAACAACTGAAAATAAAATGCTCTGCTACTGAAAAGAGGTACAAATAATTAACTGAAAATGAGGTGCTGTACTTACATTATTTTGCAGGGACTTTTTCACTCATTTCCATAATTTTCCTTGTAACTGCTTTCATCGTTTGCTCATACTGAGGCTCCTGGCTTGTGGCTGGCTCTGAGCTCTGGATAGCTTTAGCTTTAGCTATGTTTCCTTTGCTTCTTTAAAATGTCCATGTACAGCTGGGTGTGGTTGATTTAAGTGTTTGAGTAGATTTGTTGTTATGAACGTTTTCGCGCTGGTACACCCACGGTTTAATTTGGTGAACTACACTGACAGTTAAGAGTTTCCACACTAACAACATATTGAGCATGTGGCTGTGAGTGTGTGCACAACTATTTGCCTGCACCACTTTGCGTGTGTTGCACATGCATGAAACAGACCAGCTCGTAATCAGATATATTGGGTGAGCAGCTGGTCACCGGTCAGGGCCGAGAACGCTGAAAATTGGCCGATTCCAGCCCCTGGCCGGTTGATTGGTGCATCTCTGGTTAAGGGACCGCCATGATTATGCGCTGGTCCTATGCAGAGCCTATGCACAACTTTGAAGTCCTTTGCTTACATGTTTCAGCTGTTTAATGTCACTGGGGGCAGTGTCAAAAATGCTACTCATGCTTGCGCTGTTAAGAGCAAAGTTATAACAAACAATAAGCTGAAGAGGAAGTGAATGAAAAGTGTCCACTGCAGCCACTTTCTGTGATTCTCATTCTGCTCTTTTGATCTTTGATTTGTTTTTCTTTCTGTTTTGTTTTTTTGCACTTCTCCCCTTCATGGTGAAATCTGCTTTCATTCCTTTTTCTGTTCAGCCCCACTTTTCAACCACTCTGCATTAAACCTATGCATAACGTCATCCCTGTCGGACTACATGCTTTGGTTTTTTTTGGGGGGGACTGCACACAGGCGCATCTGCAGAGGTTGCACACTCCAAAATGCTATACTCTTTGATTCCAAACACAAACACGCTACCATCCCGTTTCAGGAAGAGATCATGGTTTGGGTTAACATTCAATCTTAGAAAACTCCCAGCCACTCTTAAGGTGCGGACACCAGCATTGAGTTTACATGCACTTGTTCACACGTTGTTTTACATTAAAACATCGCTATAGGTCGTAATAACAGCTTGTGCAAACAACCTCTTCTGTCGTTTGTTGGGAGAGGACCTTATCTGTGTTTAACCTGACACATTTGTGTTATCCTGCAAAGAAATAAAAAAAAAATTTTTTAAAAATCAATTCTTCCCAGGCTAGTTTGGAGGTGAGCCCAAAAGACATTCTTACTGAACTATTATGGAATGTTTGATATAGAGATGAGGAAAGAGAGCGGGCTTTGGGACACGAGTGGTGACTCAGTATTTGGTGTTATTGTGGCCTCGTCTGCAGTTTCTTCTTCTTTGCAGACTTGTGACCAAGCAGCATTTACTTGTTTATGTTTTACTTTATCACTTGTTAAGTGTCTCTAACCTCAAACTGTTTCTCTGTACAGAATCAGATACAATATGGACAAGTAATGGAACATAAAATGTTAAAAAGACTGGTTCCAGGATTTCCCCCCTCTAACTTGTGAGCAGCATATTGCAGCTTTTCTTCACTTAGACCTTACAGACAGAGGTTAAACACTGAAATTAAATTCTCACAAACCTTGTGTGTGAAATATTGAGTCAAGACTTGCAAACTTTGTTAAGTCAACATTTGCTCCATTGACAGATAATGAAAAACTGAGTTCACAGGCACCCACAGTACCGAGGGAAAATTGTAGTGCATTCTGGTTCATGTCAACACTGCAGTGAAATAAAGGATGCAAAGTTCAAACACAGAAACATTCAGCCTTCAGTTCTTTCTTAATTCATCTGGCTTCAGGCATTGCAGAAATGTATTCTTGTTAACTGAGCTGTGTAGGCCTTTCAGAATAACACATGGTAATTCTGTTTAGAGTGGCTTTTCTCTTCAATATGGAGGATGTCGAGAGTCATTAAGCTGGCATTGTGTTGAGTGATTTGTCTATATGCAGTCACTTTTCAGTGTTATAAAATAAATGTCAGATATTTACAATATGATATCATACAGTGACGTGTTAGAAACCTCCGAACATATTTAGAGTACTTCTACACCATTTCCAACAAAAAATTTTTTTTTTTTTTGCCATTCTAAGTTAGTTTATATGTGTGTGTCTCTTAGGACTTTCTCTTTAACTTTGTCTTTCTAATCTCTCTCACCTTCCTTCCATCTTTGCATTTCTCTCTTTCAAGCTCTCTTTCTCTCCTCTCTGTTTAGTGGGTCAACATGTCCTGCCTTCTCTTAACATTAATTGTTGTCTTGCTGTATCACGCAACGATTCACAGCTGGGATTCATTAAACCTGTGTCTGTCTCTGCCTGAGTGTGTGTGTGTGTATTTGTATATGGGTGTGTGTGTTCACCAGGCCAGGGTAATTCCCCCTCTGTCTTTCATGAGCAGGTTGGTTTAAGGCTCCAGGCTGAGTTCTGAAAGATGCTTCACACTTGGTTGATACACTGGTGTTTGTAGTTTTCCACGCATTGCTTCTGTCTCACATGCATCATGTCAAAACTGTGGCTGGGAATGCTGGGAAGCTGAGGAAACATGAATGTATGGTTTTTTGATGGCCTGCGGTTCATATACAAATAGTGCAAGAGACTGGCCTGTCATGGACCGTTTGTCCTAAGGGTAATGGGGTAACACGCAAAACCACATGAAGAGACCACACAAATAAATCTGCTGTATGTAATGTTTAATGCACTGCATTTTGGAATGGTATGTGTTGAAAATGTCTGCACATCATTTCAGCTTATTTTGTACAGCAGGATCCTCTCCGCTGCAGAAAAGCAACAAACAGGAAACAGAGTTGTACCCAAACCCAAGACAGACAATTAAAAAAAAAAAAAAAAAAAAAAAAAAAAAAAAAAACAAAAACAAGAAACAGTTTTC
>VUQI01048548.1:0-12157 GCA_015106735.1 Paratilapia polleni | reverse complement strand
TTTTGTATCTGTGGCTGGTTTATATTTTTGTCCTTTTGTATATGCTCTTGTTGTCACCTTTAGTGGGTTGATGTTTTCAATAAGTCTCTCCAGGGTAGGCATCCAGCTGAGTGCCAGATGACAGTTCTGGAAAAAGACCCAGTGACCTCGTTCCATGGCATCGTGCATCATAGTCTCAGCCCAGGGGCCCTGAATCACACAAACAACAGCATTTCCTACAGGTTAAATCCTTATTCCAGGAGCAGGTTGTATAAATAATATTTTGACTGTAGGCCTCAGTGCATCTCACTAAAGCAGGAAGGTTTAGGAGCACTCAGTTAAATGCAGACAGAAATTGAGAACACGGTGATACAAAAGCCCAGCGTGAGCCAAGATTCAAAGTCACGTAAGTGCAAGTAATGTGATGCTAATGCCTACTGAACAGCCACAGGGAGAGTGCGCTGCTAGAAGAATGTTGCCAGCCAGGTTTAAAGTTTTTTGGCACTGAGTCTGCATTTATCTTACAAGCAGCACAAGAGGTTGTAATGGCTGTTTTTCAAGCTCATTTATGGCCCCTGGAGTACACTGTCCTGGCCTTGGTCATAAATAGCAAAAACAATTAGAACACAGGTGTCCATTCTTAACAAGACAAATGGCAGTGAGAAAGTGTTCAGTGAGAAACTGATTTACAGCAGTTCCCCTTGAGTCAGAGAGTGCGTAAGAGAGAGAAAGAGAGAGTGAGAATTCCCAAGCATCCCCCCTGACACTGACCTGACCCTGGCCTAGAGAGATAACACTCATTTTCTTGGAGAACTGCATGATATCAGCAAACTTGTAGAGGTCAGCAGCAGGGTCAGCGCCAGGGGACAGGACAAAGATCAGGGGAGTGGAGGGAGATGACTCTGTGAAGACAACGGCCAGGTCTGATGTCTGCAGAAAGATAGAGAGAGAAACAAGCCATAAATACTGTTGTGATATACTGTATGGACAATGACTACAATGTATTATTATTGCCACACACAGAATATCTTTGTGTCACTGCACAAAATTGGGTTTTACCATGAACATGAAAACAGGAAGGAGGCGAGGGACTCTACCTGAGGCTCTATGAAGTGCTGTCCGAGCTGAGCAGAAACAAAGTCCTGCAGGCCTTGAATGAGGCAGTCAGCCCTCAGACAGCGCAGGACCAGCAGCTTCTGGAAAGAGTCCAGCATGGTGTCCCACTCTCCTGGGAAGGTCTCCCTATAGGGAAACATGTAGGCACAAATGCAGTTTTTTAGATATTGACAGCTTCTGCAAAGTACAAATGAAGGAACAAAGTATCACAGTGCTTGTTCTTTTCATGCCTGTGAGGCTGGTTGCTGTCAAAGATTTTCTTAAAGCCCTCGAGATGCTCAGGGAAGCTTTCTGCCAGGTTGCTGAAGTTGTCCAGAGTGCTGAGGCCTAAAATGTCCTGCCAGGCACGCTCAGATAGCCAGCTTTCTGCTGGGTTAGCCAGCTCTTGGACAGGCACTCGTCCAGACAGCAGGTAGCCCCATTCGGCCTGTCAAAGGGAGACAACACAGATTCATCCAGTGTACTTGGATTAAATCAAGGTTGCTTAAAGAAGATGACAGATCCCTTTTTCCCTGTTACTCACCATGTCAATTTTGTTGTCATTCATCATGACACGAGTACACAGAAGAAAGGCGAACATGAGTTTGTGTTTCTCAAACAAGCTGCGGCATACACTGCTGTACAAGCTGAAGGTGAAAAATTCATTGATGTTGCTGATTCTCTTCTCCACTGTGTCTGTGTGAAACGTGGAGAAAAAAAAGGTGCTATCATGACAATATTTTCTACATCTGGTTTTCATATATGTACATCATAAAGCAGTTCTTCTGATTTTCTCATCTTCACATACATAGCTCTCTGTATAATCTTGCAGCAAATCTTGCTGTCTACCTGCTCTTTCAGAGTTGGCAATGCCAGACAAAAAGATGCCCAGGAACCACTCCAGGGAGTATTGGTACATTGAGTCAACATTGGATAGGTCTGATACACAGAAGAAGAGGATCTGTGTACGCACAGCCACAGGGACATACTCCAGACGGGTAGCATCAATGTCCTGCTCTGTCTTTTCTGCTACCATCACTTTAGCCTGCCAGTAAAACCAGAAAATCCATAGAAAACAGAGTAAACAGAGCAAAGGTGGCTTATAAGTTTAAAATTTTATAAATTAGGTTTTAACCTCCTGGGACCCTGTGTCCATTTTGGCTTTTCTGCACCTTATACCTCATTCTGCTCAATAGTGTTTTACACTTTGATAAGCAGTGTTGACTTAATTGTGTAGTGCTGTAAAATAAACCCATTGTCCCTATATGAGGACGTACTATTTTTTTTAAAAAGTATGTAACAACTATGTAATGAAGTAACAACTTCCTGTTCAAAGAGGAAGCTTAGGTTTTATACTTATCACATCCAACTAATCACAAATAGCTAGGACAAATTAAAAGATGTATCTCAAACACAACCTTGGGTCTCAGGAGGTTAAAGGAAATTATATAAACATTACTATGATCTAGGATATTAGTGATAAAGCTCTCCCACTGTCTGACCTTGATCTCTCCAGCTTTGATCTTAGAAGCCTCCAACACTTGGATGAGCTCCTCATTGTCCACAGGGTTACCCTCTGTGGAGCTGAGACGGAACAGTATCTCATCCTCAATTTCTTTCAGCTCCTGCTTCATCTTGGCATTGCTGATGATTAGCTGGTTCTGTGTGTCTTCCAAGTCTGGACGCTCCTCAGCCACCACCAGCCCCAACAACTGGTCTTGTAGACTGCTGAATATATAGATATATATATATACACAGTCACACAAACTCAGACAGTATGAATAACTATCACTAACAGAAACAGCTTTACAGGATCAGGACTCAGGACAGTGTCCAAGCAATAACTTTTTTTTTTGCCAGATCCTGCCAATCTTATCAGTGATGGGGCTGAATAAATGGTAATCACTTCAAATACTAAAATTAAAATGTGTGTTACCTGGGTGACAGGGTGAAGTTAATGAGGGTGACTTTGGCAGAAACCTCTGGAGAGTAGTGTGGGTTAGGCAGCTTGGTCGTGAGGTACATCTTGAAACTCTCATGGTAGGGGATGACTGAATCGCCCAGCTTCAGAACTGTACCTCCCCACTGCTTAAAAGTCTTAATAGCCATAAATGCAAGATAAACATGGCGGTGTGTTAGAAATGTGTATAACACTGGAATAAAAATAATTATTTGTCTGCAACAGATGTGTGAGTAATCACCTGTTGTAATAGGACAGGTTCTAGTGCAGGATCTAGCTCTTCTCCTATATTCTCCAAGAGGCAGGGTTTGCCAAAGCGAACTGCAATCTCAAGCCTGTGCAGGAAGTCCCGGTCACTGAGTTTCACAACCTCCAACTCATTGTCCCTTTCCTGGGTGACAAGAGGAACCATTAAATCAAAAATCAATGTAGGCATGGGTGTGTTCATAAACACAGTTTGTTGCATACCACTGCAGGTACCTGTGATGCTGTTAACATATTAAACATGTGCACTGGATACTTTGTAATGCCAACTCTTGATACTAGAATTACATACTATATCCATTCAAACCATGATACGGCTCTGGGTCTTTTTCTCTCACTGGCGCTCTCTGTAGTTATGGCAAGATCAGCACAGAGTTTGACCTCACCATGTTTTTGATCCATGTGTTGGCTTGTCCCTGAGGATCAATGAAGAGGGCCCAGCGCAAAGAGTACTGAGCAATCACACCATTCTCCACAGAAAGGTTGTCTATGGGCAAACCTGCTATCTATGTATATAGAAATTAAAATTAGTACAATAAAGGAAAACAAAACAAAGTCTAAAAATAAAATTTAAACCTGAAAGGATGTAGAAATAAGTTTAGTCAATCCTATAAAAAATTCCAAGGCAGAATTTGAAAGCAAAAACAGTCTAATTTTTCAGCAGTTGTAATCTGCCCTAATTTGCTTTTTATCCTGAAGATCAGCTAATGAACTGCCTCCAACCTGCCAGGAGCAGATCTTGGCTGGATCTCCCAGAGTGCTGATCAGGTTGGGCTCATCAGTATGTGGAACAGTCAGCTCTTTGAAACCTTGCAGCAACTCTTTAGCCATGGCTGCCCGGTACTCTCCCTAAAAACAATAACAACAAAAAACAATATACAAATTATGCTTCAGTGATAATCACATATATATTGTATGGTAGCAGAGAAACAGACATGCTACAACGAGAAATATGGCCACATACAGTATATTACGTGTAGTGCAACATTTTATTACGATAAACTTACAGTGAATGTTCCCAGGTATGCGACGTATCCTGCAGACAGAAGTACATCACCGGCTACGTTATTGACCATGTAATCCAGATGTTGCACTGTCTCCTTCCAACGCACTTTTTCATCTGCCAGTCCACCAATAAGCTGGAGAAGATCAAAAATGATTACACGAACTATCAAAATATGTTGAGGCTAAATACATAAAGTATCTTATAAGACACCATCACACTTTTCATTTTCTTTGGCCCTGACATTTAAGAGCACACAGTACTTGTTACGGTAATTTTTTCTGTTTGCTTTCTGTTGTATTATTTTTTCATTTTATGTATATGTTATAAACCAACTCAGCAATTTATATGAACAATTGTATTAGTATATAAGTCAAAATTTATGTGGTCATACTATATTTATATTAAATATGTCTGTTTTTGCTTTATGCTTGATTTTATGAAGCAAACATACAATGATGTACAGTATAATGATCAATTATTTCACTTTTTCATTGTTTTTTGGCACTTACATTACATGTAAGCATGTATATATAGTTTCTAACTCTAATTTACCTGTTATATGTAAGGAAAAAAAAAAGTTTCTAATTACTATTCTAGTCTGTTTGGGTTGTGGCTGTAATGCTAAATTTTCCTCCTGGGCGTCTGACCTTGTCTGCTCGGACGAGGCGAGCCTCACACAGTTGATATTTGTTGTCCAGCTCTTCCTTCTTAGCCAGACAGTCCTGGTGCTTGGCCTGCAAAGTGGCAATGCCAGCTTCAACTCCGGCCAGTTTCTCTTTGGCCTTATCCAGAATCCGCTGGGTTACTGCCAAGTCCTCTTGGGCCGCCTGGAGAGCTAGCTGTACGCAAATTTACATGTTTACTGGTTTGACGAGTCTCTCACTTGAAAGACGTTACTACAATTATGTCACACATGGATAACCAACACAGTGTCTCAAATGGGAACTTGGCCTCAGTTTTTACCCGTTTAGGTTCCACAGCCTTGGCCACAAAGTGATATGCATGCATGGCTCGCACCCACTGGCAAATGGAGGTGCAAGCTTTGGAAACCTTGGCAATGGAGGCTGGCTGAAATTCTTCATTATCTATATAAGGCTGGACTAAGCTGATCACATTATCTGGGATGTTATCCTGCAGTAGTGGAGGCAGAAAAAGCCACTTTTAATACATCTCACAAATCTCAAACAGAAAAAACCCAATAAGCATCAAACACTGAAACTTAAAGCATAAACTCAGATCTGAGAAAGACAATAATAAAGTTGTCGTGAACATGCACTATACAGACCTTATCATATTTGAAGAGGCTTTCCAGGAACTTTCCAGGGTCTTGGAGCAGACCCGTCCCAGGCTCCCAGTAGTCATCAACCTTGGTGCCAGGTTTCTCCCCAGGAACCTTTTTGGGTTTGATGCCCTTCATAATGCACACTGCCTCAATAACCAGCTTCACCCCTTGAGGAGGTTGCTGCATGGCTCCCACCTATTAAAAAAACAAACAAACAAATCCAAAAACAAAACAAACAAATAAAACAAAACAAAAAAACATACATATATTGTACATCAACACATAACCTACATATAACCAATCATCATCAAAATCCCTGACCTCAGTGACATCATTCTTGTTGAGTGTGTTGATGCTGGCAAATGCAGCATCCAGAGCTGGCAGAGCCTCATCCAAGTCTGTCTGGGCATCTGCTGCGATGGCTCCTGCAAAACGGGCCTTCTCTGAAGCTTTTGCTTCCTCGTCTTGCACTAACTTACGGGTCTCCTCTGCAACCATTGTGTCTTTCTAGTGACAGACAGTGTAGAGCATCAATTACCATCAAGGACAACATACACAGCTCATGAAAATATATGGGAAAACATTAAACAAAAAAGAATTTGGCCCCAAATTTTGTTTCTTTATCTCTGATTGTAATGTGGTCAAGAAAACAAAAAGCATTGCTTTCAAAATTTGCATACAGATGGGACATTCATTCATATCAGTGTCGAGTGTAGAGTGAATCAAACTGTCGTGTGAGCCAAACTATATGCATTCTGACTACATTAATGATTTCTTACTTTAATGGTCTCCATGGTAACTTCAATCTCCTTAACAGCCTCCTCCAAAAGAGGTCTCATGGTCTCCAGCTCCTCCTGCATCTTACTCACATCTTCAGCTGTCCTAAGAAGCTACAGGATCACCAAATAACACATTCAGCTAAGACTTCTCATTAAATGCATGTACTTTAACTGTGAACTATGAATTTTCTTGTTAGTATCCAATGCCTTGCCTTGTCCAGGCCAGTCTTCATGCGCTGACGAGCACCAGACAGCTCTTGTTTTTTACATCCAATGAGATATGAGAAGATTTTGAGCAGTTCCAGGTAGCTTTTAGGTGTCACATAGTTGTGTCGAGATAGCTCAGCCAAGTACTGATCACTCTTCCTGGCCACCATCTGGTGAATCGTCACACACATTGTTGTCTGCAGAAAGAAATCGATTAAGAAGAGACTGTGAAAAAACAATTATAATCAATACTTTAGTTATTTCTTTTTTCTACTTTTCATACAGCCAGTCATTTCACCTCACATAAAGTATAAAACTGTGTTGTAGAGAGCTGGAAGCTGCTTTTGGCAGTTGGTCCACCAACATAAAGTTCCTGCTGCTTTAAGTACTATCAAAACTCTTGAAAACTTTTGAAATCACTCTAAATTCAAATCAGTAGCAGAAGTGCAGATGTTGGCTCAGCAAAATACAAGCCCATAACAGCTTGACAGCAATGTTTCAGTTTACTATACATTTTTCCTAAAGTTTCCAAACAATTAATTTCCATCTGTTAGGTCTGAAGCATTTTCTGTATAGTTGCACACAAACAAGGATCTTAGAACAGAGGAGGAACCTTTTCCTTAACTTATTTTATCACTTATCCTAAAAAAGAAAAAAAAATGAGAGACGAGAATGACCAATTAACCAATAAAGAAGAAAAACACACAATTTTAACCCTATCTCAAACTTAACACCCATGACAAAATGGTTTCTTGTTTAAATGTGTGAAAGCTATTACTAAAGTTGTTTCAACAATTAACAATTTGTTATTTATCTAATTGTAAAATACACAGTACTACTTGGCTTTGGCAACCTACACACATAGACACAAACACCCAGGATCCTCACCAGTCCGCTCATGGCAGTTGGGCTAACTTCCAGCTCAGGTATCTCATTAAGAAATGATGTGGCAACAGCCAGCAGAGCCTCCTCTGGCCAGGCACTGAACCAGTCTATGGTACAACAGGTCACCAGTGAGGGAAACTGTCTCAGCCGTGCACGAAACACCTCACCAATAGGGCTGCAGTGGAAAAAATGAAGAAAAAAAACATGAGAAGTGGGAAAGGGAGAATAAACATACCAGAAATAGACATTAAAACTCAGCATTACTAACTTCATGCAGAGAACATTGTGAATGTTTCTGCGGACTCTCTTGATGTAGGCAGCCATAAGATTGGCTTTAGTTGGCTGCTGGCCCAGGTCTTGCACCACTGGCTTCATTCCTGTCAGGATACGCTCTTGCTCATCTGCTGCATACATGTTAGGTACATCCCCACTATTCAGAATGTTGTTGATATCCTCCAGGAATGACTCACTCATAATCTGGTGATTGGACATTTAACATTTAACAGTGAGTTTAAAATTGCATCCAGGTTTTGTGTATGAAGTAGAGGTACATATCCACACATACAGTTTGCTTCAGCTTATTATACAGTCAGAAAATACGCATGGTAGTGATGCTACAAACACATATAGCAGACGGTAAGAATGTGCTACAGTATACCTGTGTGTCTACAAAGAGGAAGGTGATCTGCTGGTTCTGGAGGCCTGCCTTGAGCATGATGCTTTTAATGTCTTCTCTCCACTCAGTTTGGCCATAGTTCTTAGAGAGCTCAATCTGGAAACACTCATATTCTGACCTGAATATGGACAAATGCATTGTGAAAGCTGGGCCACAACATCATTGGAGCACATTTTGCATGTTTCTACTTCTACATCAACTATCACTAAACAAATAAATAAATGATGCAACTTTAATGTAAAATAAAATAAAACAAAGGTTGGTAGTTCCATATTAGTGTATCTACATCCCATGCTCTCATGTCATTAGAGCTATAAGAATTATAGAAATCTCACATATAAGAGGCCAGCTTAGTAAGTGACTGGCGTCCGCTGCCACCCACTCCAAGCAGCAGGGCATTGCCCAGGGGCTGCCGCAAGATCCGGCTGATACGACACACATGCTCAATGGCATCCATAAAGAGCACAAGCTTCATCTTGGTCATGCTGATGTCATTGTAGTCTTTCATGTACTCCTCCATTATCTTTACCAACTAGACAATTTAATATAAAGAAGCACAATATAAAACTGGGATTAACAAAAGTGTACAATTAGTACTACTGAAAGGACAAAAAAAAAAAAAAAATTAGTGAGGGGAACAGAAAAATGAAACACCTTCACAAAGCACAAAAGAACTATAAATCAGCTGTTTGAAAGAGTAAAACAAAAATATGTGACCCATCTAAATTATTTTTAAGATTGGAGTAATACTACTCACCTTCTCCTTGTCGTCTATGCGTTTATAGACTTTGTGTTCAGCTCCAGGATCCATGAAATCTCCATACAAAACAGGATAGCAGGGTACAACCTCAACAAAGCAACAGTCAAGCTCCTCAATGCAGTTTTTCAGGAGCCTGTTGAACCACTCTCTATCCTCAACACACACCAGACGATCGTGGAAAATCCGGCAGCTTTCATGGTACCACAACCGCAGTAGCTGTATTTTATCCTAAAACCAAAACAAAAAAAAAACAAAACTGTGAATTTTAAAATAATCTCAATATTTTCCCTTGAGTTAATATTCCTCCACTCATATCTGTCACTCTTGTCATCTTGGTTTTGCAGACCCATCTTGATATGGTGTAATGAAAAGAATTTACTTATTCCATTGGTTGCACACTAACGGATAAAGTGAAGGACCTGATATGAAGATATTCCCACAATGTATTTAATATTGGTGATGTGATCATTTAATAATAATTATCTAATTATGTTGGATCTGACCACCTCTATCATGCCAGCTTCAGCCATGAGGATGCCCTGAAAGACCTTGGACAGGTCCCTGAGATTGAAAGTGTAATGGGATTTGGCTGGAGTTGGGAGAAGCTGGGAGGCAATGGTAGAGTAGACTTGGATAGCGGCATCGACAAGAGACTCATTCAGTGGCTGGATTGCTGAAACTGGTCCTGATAGAAAAAAGAGAGACACAGAGAGAAAAGAGGAAAAACATTAAACTGGAACACTTTCGGAAAGCACTAGTCCAAATTTGCTGTTTTTAAATATCCTTCATTTACCATATGAACTGTTTTACTTGACAAGAATTCAAAACCACTTTCTGTCTTCTTGTACTACAGAAACACAAGTATAAAACTCACTCAGACAGACAGAGTATTAAGCAACATTTCCATTCTCTATATCCCTAACTTACTACCTGGTTCCTTTTTACTCATATTTCCAACTGAAAGAGAACAAATAATAAGTTAGAAACTTTTTTTCACAAGCTAAGAAAGGTATTTTCTATTCTGCATCCACTAACCTAACATTAAAATGTGGTCTCAAATCCAAACACATCGGCAGCCCTGCTTACCCATCCAACTTCCTAGAATGGTAGAGAAGATCTTTTTCTTGCTGGCATCATCCATTTCACTAAAGGACAGGAAGTTGAAGTGGCGTGTGAAGCGCTGTGTTATGGGGTTTCGCCCTCCACCTGGGGGTCCCATGGCACAGGCAAAATTGATATCCACTAATTTCTTGAAAGTCCCTGTGTAAAAACAAAAAAGAACCTCAATATTGTGAATGCTTCATTTCTGATCCAAAAAACTGAAATTAAACACACATTTTAGTTAGAACGTTGATGATTAATATTGTAGGAATGCCATCAGATGGTAAAACTATGGAATTAGTACAAAACAAAACTAACAGGGTGAAATGTTTAAATCAATATACTCATAGAAAAATGCAACAGAGTAACAACATGAAATATGCTGAATGCTCTCACCTATCTGACTCCTGTCATACCAGCCTCCGTGGTCCATCCATTGTCTCAGCAGTTCAATGGGAGGCTGAGCACCGTAGGTCTCCAGCATGGGCATGTTTAGGTCATCAATGAAAAAGATAAAGTGCTTTCCTATTGGAGGTCCAAATACACCTTTCCTCCTGACACACAAGCACATGCAAAAATCAAGGGGCAAGGTGCAGAGATGTTGTTGCCTTGCAAAAAACATGTAGTTGCTCGAATTGGGAATTTAACAGATTGCTGTACCTTTTATCTAGTTTGCTGTCAATGTAATCCTGAGTCTGATTAGCTGAAGTGCGGGCAGAGAACATGAGAATGTGTGTGATGTATTCAGCAGGCATGTTCTTTAGCAACTTCTCTGACATGGTCAGGGTCTTTCCTGTGCCAGTTGGCCCAATACACAGCACCTGGAAACACACACACACACACACACACACACACGTTAAACAGTTTATGCAGTTTTAATCTTTTTAACATTAATTTCAAACAAAAATCTTAAAAATTATTTCAATCAAAAGTAAGTATACTCACAGGTTTCTTATTGGTCAAAAGAATATCCATCAAGAAAGACATTCTCACCGTGTCAGCAGTTGGAACAATAATGTCTGAATAATTTGTTTCTGGGGTGATTACAACACTTTCTGCATATTTCATCCAGCTAACCCACTTGACCTATAGTACGGGAAAAATGATTGATTGAGCAAAAATGTATCTGAGTCTCATGTCACGTCCATGTAAAAATTTATATTCTTTTACTTTTCCTTCCTTATCTTCATCGTCACCATCTTGATTACTTATTCCATCATCGAGCCTGTAGTCATACACCAAGCCCTCCTCTGGAAAACACAACTTGATCTGAAGGACAAATATATTTACAATATTGACTAACTGCTGTCAAAAATTATCCAACTAATATAAATTAAAGTCGAAATAAATCGTATCTGGGATGCCAACGCAGAGATTGTGATCTGACCCTCTCTTCTGCCATCTTGTTTTTGAGCCAGGCACTGAAGCGCTGGCAGCTAGCTGCATCTCCTGTGGCTCCTACACTCCACACCAGAGAGAAAAAGAACCAGGGCTCAATCAGCTCCTTCAGACAGTCCAGTTTCTTTTGAGGTGGTGGCCTCCCACCCTAAAAGATGATGAAAGATTTGTAAGGGGAGCACAAGTACATATAGAATATTTTCATCATTGTACATGCGAAAATGTTGTTGACAAATCAAGAAATATGATGCAAATTTATTATTTATGGAAAAGGAATAGGTACAGTAGTGTGCAAAAGTCTTGAGCCAGCCCTCATTTCTTTATATTTTGCGTCCAAGGAGCCAGACTTTCTTGTATTTCTTTAAAGTGGTTTTGAGCAATAGTTCTACAGGCTTTCTGAAGGTCTCTCAAAGTTTTTCAGTGAACATTGGCTGCTTTTTCACTCACTTTCAGTCCAGTTCTTGTTGGACATTTCTTTTCATAAAACCAATTTGACCTTTGACCTATGCAGCATTGCATATTGAGAAGAGTACAACTACTGTTTATTCACATTGCATACTATGAGAAGTATAGTTACTGTATATTCAATAATCATTAGTTAATCTGTATGTTTATTGGATTATGTTATACCAAAAGTAAGCACTGGAAAGTAATCAATACTGGAGTATCACAATAGATTAGCACTATAGGACACTTTACTGTAGTTCTTATATATATTGTCTCACTCATTTAAAGGTAATGTACTCATCTCACTACATAGAGAAA
>VUQI01048547.1:0-32861 GCA_015106735.1 Paratilapia polleni | reverse complement strand
AATTCAGGAGCACTTTGGAACTGAACCTGACTGGACGCTGACTTATCTGACTAAAGCTAACTGACTGCAAACCAGAGGAAAGCTGAACCTGAGGAGAGAACTAAAGAAATTCAAACCTTGAAACATTTTCCTGCATTAACACTTTAATATGATGGACACTTTGTTTATGGTGTTTACACTTGTTTGTGAAGCTCTGTGAAATATTCACTGTTGTTTTGTGATGACCTTATTCATGTTTTATTTTAAACAAAGAAGCTTCAATATATTTAAGTTAAAGTATCCTGTGGTTCCAGCTGCTCAGTGCATCTCTGTCTCTCCTACAAACTCAGACTCTGGTCCTACATACGTTTCAGTATTTTGTGAACCTCAGGTGTGCTGTGTTTGGATCTTGCATTAAATAGCATTAAATATTTGTATGTTCTGTATCTCTTTGTGCTTTGTCTTTGTCATTTTTCGGTTGTGAAGACAGCTGAGACTTCTTTGAGTCTTTAGGTCCTGCTGACCTTTCAGTTTCATTTACAAATGCTTTAAAAGGCAAAAACAGTCCTCACTTTAGATGAGGTCACACAAAATACTGAACTAACAACCAGTAACTGTCTAAATTAACCATGAATTACAATATGAAATAAGTATTTATAAAACCTCTATTAACACACTCACAAACATTGAGCTCATATCTTAATCATTATATGTATAAATATGCATTTAAATACTTTGTTAATCACTTACTTTCTAAATGAGCGCATGAACACGTTATATATGAGCTTATTAATCAAGAATAAACCATTTATATCTTGTTTATAAATTACATACTAACAAAGAGTAATGCTTTGAAAATGATGAATTAAGCATTTACTAATGCATTACTAATGCTTAATAGTGTGTAATTATAAAGTGCTACCTTCACTTCTTATAGCCAAAAAAATAAAAAATAAAAGATTCTTATGAACTGAAATATATTGAAATCATTAAGTACTACACATGGGAAAAATAGACTCTTTTGGTCTCTTTTGGTAATTAAATGAAACTGTTAATGATGTCCACACTTTTGACTTTTTGTGGGCTGTTTTTCTTCTTCTTCTTCTATTTTTTTCTGAGTACCAGTCCAAACACTCATCTCACTAACTCATATATTGATTTTATTACTTATTTACATTTTTCCTTTATCACAGGCAAAAAAAAAAGTTTACACAATAGAAACTTATTTATCTTTTTTTTTAAAAATTAATTATATTGTTATGTTTTCTGCTGACACTGATGTGCATTAACTCTTCAGTTATTATCACGTCTCCTTACACCTTCCATTGTGTCTTCAATGTTTTGATGAGTTTTTCTCCCTTCTTGTTTCTCTGCTTATACCTTGTAACTCAGTATGTATAGACCCATACAGCCATTATCTTTGTTTATTTTTTTTTATTGTTTACAATTTTTAGATCTTATTATTTAATTTCTCACAACTACTCAAACTCCTGTGAACACAAAGGAAAATTATTGAATCATCATCACCCCCATATTTGTCATATTTCTGCCCATTGCTGCTACAGCTCACTATCGTTTGTTTATTCTGTATTGATGGTTTGAATTTTTTATTGCTTAGAATTGCATTCCCTTTCACCACATCTTTCATTTACACATGTGCACGCGTGCGCGCGCGCACACACACACACACAAAAGCATACATATTTCCAAATTAAAGTAACTGAACTCTATCTCTCTTGTTGTGTTTTTTAAAGAAAAAAATATTATTTCCTCAGCGCACGGACAGCGGAGCAAATGGTGTTTATTTCTTTTATTGCCAGCTACATCATATAAATCATCCAACAACCAACCTGCATGGTGATCCGCTGGCTCCAAAATCTTGGTTTGCTGCACAGTCCAGGCCTACAGGGTGGAGTTGATAAGTGGTGTGTGGAAAACTAGAAGTGTTTTACAAGAGTGCCAAGATCTCTGCAAGGCAAAAAACAGGACTGAACTGGCTAGCTCTCCCAACCACGCTGCTCTCCAGTGGTCGCTTGCAACAACCACTGTTTCCTTCATTTACTACTTATCTTTCAACATGATTGACACAAAGTCAAAATCAAAGACTACATAAAAGAAAAATCAATCTCTGGGCAGGTGTACTTCTGCTTCCTCTATGTTGGAGTGAGGGAGGACAGGATGCTATAGTGAAACACTATCACCTCTTGAGGTATAAAGTAGTAATATGAGGTGGGGCTAGCTAGTTAACTTGCTAGCTTCAGTTGGTCACTTCTGTCTCCAGAAAAACAAGGTGGCAAAATGCTAAAACTGAGACTTTGAAACATGGGCTCCACAACAGAATGGGCCACAGTTGCTAGGTCCAACTTTTATACACAGTCTTTGGTTATGCTGCCTTCTTGTCCTCACAAAGGTAAGCGCTTCAATATACTGTGAATATGCTTTGGCTTTGGTTTGTCAGTCTTTCTGTGCTTGACAATATGACTGACAATGCACCTAGGGCATTTGTATGCTTCTTCTGTGCTTGCTTTCTTGCTATTGGGGTTAAGCTTATGTTTATCTTGGCAGTTGAATTTTGATATATTTGGTACAGTTAAAACAATTTTCTTCACATATTTAGATAAACAAAACATTTCAAACAAAACAAGGACCTTGTGTGACATCTTGCTGTAGCCTATTTTTTTTTTCCAGAGATGCTCCTCTTGACTTTTTTCAGCCAGTGCTTGTGTACAACAACACATCTTCCAATACAACACTGATGTTTTATACCTTTTTGTGCTTGCTCTTTGAGTTCTCTCTGACTTGCATTATGATGATACTGTGCATATGCAAAAGCTTCAATAGTAAATGTCTATGTTTAATGCATAAGTCTTGTACGACTTTTTTAAATTTTGATTTTTGCACACAAATGGGGCCCTTTCCACATTTTTCTCGTGCAACATAATTATAAAAATTTAATACAAACAGAGTAAATGTTGCACGAGAAAAATGCTAAAATGGTCACTTTAATGAGTCTTATGAGACAGAAAGACAATGCATATAAAACATAAACATTTGCTATCATTTATTTGTGCTTCATTTTCATTTTGGGTTTCATTTTGTCTCTTTATGTAGGAGTTAGTTTTTGAGTTATGGATGCTACTTGCTGTGTAAGTTTGTCAACATATTTTTGTCATTGGCATTGTTTTTCTGAGGGGATATAATTGTCTACTGGTCTCTTCACCCTCTCTACACCCTCAAGAAGGCTGTAGGAAATGTAAATGTAAATCAGTGTTATCTTGTATGCAGCACATTCACATAATTATTTCTCTGTAATATTGCCTTCATGGATACTCAGAGCTTCTTTTGACACATGAGGGAGGCCATCGTACTCCCTACAGAAACATTAGAAACATTTCACTCAAAGCAACACATTTACTGCAACAGCATATTTACTGCTTTGACACTTTTGAGCCAGTATTCATGTACTGACATTCATCTTGGCTTTTTCACTCAGTGTTTGGGTGTTTCGTAGGATGGCTGCTAGACCTGCTTTACACGTCCTTAATGGATGGTTATTTCAGCTGTTGCCTGTATAGATGTACACAGGTTGTATGTTTTTGAACTTGTTTTGGTATAATTTTGAATGCCAATGTCAAATGCCATTTGCCTGGTTGTTGCATTTACATTTGTGCATTTGCACAAATGTACACTGATCAAGCATTATGACCGCTGACAGGTCAAGTGAATAACACTGATTATCTCTTCATCATGGCACCTGTTAGTGGGTGCGACATATTAGGGAGCAAGTGAACATTTTGTCCTCAAAGTTGAAAAGTGGGCAAGTGTAAGGATTTGAGTGAGTTTGACAAGGGCCAAATTTTGATGGCTAGACAACTGGGTCAGAACATCTCCAAAACTGCAGCTCTTGTGGGGTGTTCCTGGTCTGCAGTGCAAAGTAAAATAGTGCAAAGGTGTCAGAATACACAGTGCATCACAGTTTGTTGTGTATGGTCAGCAAAAGGGGGACAAACACAATATTAGGCAGGTGGTCACAATGTTATGCCTGATCAGTATATGTGTGTCAATATGGTACTTTTTACACAATTCCTATTCAGTGCCAACAGTTTAAACATGGAACTTCAGGATGGCTTTTAGCACAAATGATGTCTGCACCAAGAGTTTACTTGAGCATCAGCGCTTCACGCTGCTAGGGTAAGTGCCCATTTGTTGCTTTTGCTAACATGCTTGACTTGGCTTTCAGTCCTTGACAATATGGCTTTTAATAGTGCTATTTTATGCTTGTCTGATGGCAGCTAATTTCTGCTACTATACTAAGTATGTATTGGGATTGAATTTGTTGTTGAGCTTAATCTTTTGGTGGTGATGATGATGATTTTTTTTTTTAAACTTGTGCTTTCAAGCTTGTTGATGTACTTGGTGTATGTACACATACTTATGCTTGAGCGTTAAGTATTTCACTTCTGGTTGCTGGAGTATTCGTTCGACTAATGTTAGGTGGCGGAGGGTTGCCTTTTCTTCTCTAATAGAGCAATACTGACCATGTGACTTCAGGGGTGTTAACATAGTTTATTCATATTATATGACTGTGCAAATGGGTTATAATATTCATATTTTTCTCCTTACACTTCATATTCAGTCTGCTGAGTGTTCAACTGAAAATGTCGCTTTAGGAAGTCTTTATACAGGAATGCTTGTCAGCTGATGTTAGCTGTCAACTGGGATTTCCGGTGAGATGTTTGAAACTGCAGCTAGTATTTCAAAAGATATAACTTGATATCCAGAGTAAGTGCCCATTTCCTGCTTTTCTTAATGTGCATGAATTGATGTCTTGGATTTGCTTTGTGTTTTTGAATGCTTGCAGCTATAGAGCCGATGGCACTGCTTTGCTTGCTTTTGTGCTTTGCGTGATGCTGAATTCTGCTGCTGTCGTATTTTTCATGATGTGTGCAATGGTTTTAATTTTTGGGTTATTTGATGTTGTGGTTGAGCTTAATAATCATTTGTTTGTTGTTTGGATTGTTCTGTTTTTGGCTGTACTTGTATTTTGATACTTCAGTGTGTTTGTATGAACAGTCTTGTTTGAGTGTTAAGCACATATTTCCCTTGTGGTTGTTTTTGAGAGTGATCTAGTAGGGGTTCGTGTGTTCACTCTAAGGTTGTCTGTTCTATTTCTGTATTATATATTAGTTTTAAGGAAGTAGCTTTCAAGTAGCTCATTCACATAATTATTTTCCATTATTACTGCCTTCTTTGAAACTGAATATGACTTGTTGTATTAATCAAGATTTTCATGTGTCCATTTTCCTCACAAACTTCCCATTTGACCAATTATTAGAAATAGTTTGAAATGATGAGAGGTCACTTTACTATTTTGTCTCAGTATTTTTGTTCCATTGTACAATAGAAATATAAACCATAACATTAAAACCACCTACTTAATATTGAGTAGGTCTCCCATATGCCACCAAAACACCTGATCCATTGGACAAGAGGACCCATGTGGCTGTACTGTGTTGTCTGTCAGTAGGTCACTGGCACAGGATCCTTTGGGTCTCATCGGTTGCACAACGAGGCCTCTGTGGAACGACTTGTTCCTGCACATCCCTCGGATGCTTGATTGTACTGGGATCTGGGGAGTCTGGATGCTGGCTCAACACAGTGGGCTGTGTGTTGCATTCCTCAAGCCATTCCTGAGCAGGTTTGTGTGGCATAATGCAGTGACCTGCTGGGGGAGCCCACTACTGTTGAGGAGTGCCGTTGCTGTTGTGCATCTACAGTGTGTTTAAGTAGGTGGTATGTGTCAAAATAACATCCACATAAATGTTGGGACGAGGATAGCGTTGCACTGCAATGAGAAGTAATGAGATCGCTGAGCCACCTGTCAGTAGTTTTATGGTGAAACTGAAGTAAATGTTTATATATATATATATATATATCTATATCTATATAGATATATATATATATACATATATGTGTGTGTGTGTATATTACAAAATCCTATTAAGAAAAAAATCATTAATACATATAAGATAAGAAATACTTTTGTCCATACTCCCCCAATATGTCACAGGGGTTTGCCCTGGGAGCTCCTAAACAGATGATTGGGCTAGAGCCTGACCGATGTAGGCTATTAAGACTGATACCGATACTGATATTTTGTTTCTGATCCGATATTTTTTCCTACACACTAAACATAAACAGATTTCTCTAACATTTGTCATGTGTAGTTATGTATGAGTCCTTAATAAGATAATGTGACAGTTCAGTTTAAAAATAATTTAGTTTTATTGTCACAACAAGGTGCAGATTATTCGTATACCCTCTGCCCAATTTTGCTCAGATGTTGCCAACAGGGGAGTTGCAGAGTGTCCTGTGGTGGACAAACTATGCAACATCAACACTCATAGCATGGTTGAAGGATGTTTCTCTTGGCTATTCTTTTAATGTTCATTGATTGGCTGTCATAAATGCCGATACCGATATATCTGCAAATAGCTAATATTGGCCACTCCGGGTCTATACTGTACTTTCTTCACCTCACTTTTGTGCCACCCCCTTCTGAGTATATAACTAGGTGATTATATGATGATAATATTGTGTATTAGTTAAGCACATAGATTACTTTGTCAAACCAAAGAACAAATAGGATTTGGGCTTAAAGCACAAAGTAATAAATATTGAACACTTCTGAATACGTTTTTCTTTCATACATGTAGGCTAGTCCCCCTCTACTTTCTCACTATACTTCCTGTCACTATAAAATAATGCTCCGAAATATCAGCTAAAGTCAATAAAGACCAAACAAAAAAAATTGTAAATACATATTAATTTAGCTTGCAACAATAATAACATAAAGGTAATGGAACACCTGGTCTCCATTACAGTATGCAATGTGTATGTCTGCCAGCATAGTATCTGCACTTATGCCAGACATGTTGTGGGTCTTTGATGGTTACAACGATTGTAGTGCAGTTACTACTAATATTGTGCAAGCATTTACTTAACTTCAGATGAACCCACTGCTAGAAATGGCATGATAACAGGCGAGTGGGCCTTGTGTCCTGCGGAGCTGCAGGGGTGACACTGAGGAGATTCTGTGAAGCTCCAAGGTGATACAGATTTACAACCACAGTGAAGTGCCCGAGCAAGGGGAAAGCAGAAGAAATCCTCTTTCTCCTTTTTCCCTAACACGGGACTGAGCTGGCAGTAGTACAAGGGTAGGATAAATGGAAGTACATCAGAGTGGAGGGATGAGATTATCCTGGTTGGGATTTGGATTGGGACTTTGAGGAAATGCTGAAGGTGGGAGTACAGACTAAAGTTCTCACCTAAGCTACTGCATGCTGGAGGAGCAAGGTAGGCAGAGGGATGAGAGAAAAGCCTGAAATATTGGAAGTGCCTATCTCTTTCTGTGTAGTCTGTCGAGAAAAATGGACAAAAGCATTAAACCTGTGCGAGCGTGCATGTGCGCCTGTTATAAAGAGTAGAGTACTGGAGCAGTGGTATCTAGTTAATTTCAAGCTGCTGTAACTACCCTGTATGAGAACATATTAAAAGCAATTATTTGTGCACAATTAGACATTTTGTTGGTTGCATTAGTTAGAATTCCCTTGCTGATACATGCAGTTAGAAACACTTCAGCAAACCATTTAGTGAGTGTGCACATGTGTGTGTGTGTGTGTGTGTGTGTACATCCTGGAATATTTCATAGACCAATTAAGCTGTCCGCTTAACTTTCTGAGGTTTGGGTAAACATTTCTCAAGGCCCTATTGTTACAACAAGAGCATGCAAACCTCATTCTCTGACCTTATGACATTGCTGTTGGTGCAGTGGAGATTAGCGAATAGCAAGCTTGACAATATTAAAAAGGCTACACTGCAGCACTGTGCAGAATACTAACAGTGAGTCCTGTGCTACATTAGCACCCTCTCAAAGAATGGGTATCATTAAATTTTCACAGCTCTTCAGCTTTTGTCTTGGCGTTACAGTTTTTCTCATTTGAAGTAACAAAATACACCGTGGAGCAGAATTTAGTTTATGCTTTTTTTTCTTTCTTTTTTTTCTTTTTTGTAAGCAAGTTCTTTTAACCACATGCAAAGATCTGAGTTTTTTCAGCAGCAACTGCAAGAACACTGCTTGTCATTTGTATGTTTTACTTGATTTTTATATATCGTATCGATTTAGGGATTCTCGCCCTCCTGATATGCTGCAAAACATAATTCAGCAAGATTCTTTTCACCTTAGATCAGCTGGTTATAACAGTCATCACAAAGACAGTATCCTGTTGTCTGCCCTCCTCTCTCCTTAATATAAAATGTTGTCTTGCCTGTTGTAGTTGTAATCACCAGTGCAATGCTTGGCTTTTCCTGCTGTGATAAGACATTTTTTTGCTGCTTAGGTCTGTAATCTACAGTGCCAAGAACTTCACGCTGTGCCTTGAATTTTTACAGGGAACATCATTTTACTCTAAGCATAAAAAAAGAATTACTACGTCTAGCAAGCTATTTACAGGGAAATGTGCTTGACATTTTGTTGAGTCTTGTCAATTCAGAGCAAAAGTTTCATTCTTTTATGTCTACTTTTGCTAATGTTGTCAGTAGAATGTGACAAACTGTACACACTGCCTAAAAAGCAGATACTCCATAGTGCCCTTACTGATGCAACCCCAAAGGACGACGTAAAACTCTGCCAAATCAAACATGCGGAGCTACCTGCTGTGGCGACCCCTTGTGACAAGGGAGCAGCTGAAAGTAGCAGTTGGTAAATATCATAGCAATCCTTTCATGTCATTTTCAGTTTTCATCACCTTTGCAAAGTAACAGCAACAGGATTTAAACGCTTTAAATGTTCTAGTTCAAGATTCTCAAACCTCAACTGATTGCTTAGGGGCTAAGAATAGTCAGGCCAGACTGAAGTGTACATTAAAACTCTGAGGCTCACTGATGTCTTATTGCACCTTCATTTAATTTGCAGAACTGCACCAATGTATATTTATTAATTCACCCATTCACTCATTTGTTCATTCAGAGTGTTAATCAGCTGTCTGTGCATGATGAATTTTCTAAGGGGAACAAATGTTTCAAATGACTCTTTATTCAGCCGATTAATAGTGCTTTGATCTTTAAAAAGAGGACCAATCACAACTTGTCCCTCTCATCACTGACCAGATTGTATTGCAGAAATTTCCAGAAACAGAGACAGAAAGGCAAGGAAAGTGGCACAGAGGTGGCCTCCTAATTACCAAGGAAAAATGGTTATTTCATGGCTTACTTTAAACATTTATATGCTCCGAGTCTTACTGTCAGCATGGGAACGAGGAAACTACATTATGTAACAGCCTCAGAATGAACCTCAGTTTCTTTTCCTTTTCACTCTTAAGAGTTCATAGAAGTAATCAAATAAACATGGGCGCTTTTACTGTAACTTCTAGGAAACTAGAGCTTTGAGGAAGGATCTTGCAAGTGCATCAGGTGCTCATAGTCATTAAGGATCCGTTTCCCTTTGGTCATGAAAAACTCTCCATGAACCTAAAGTGGGGAAGTAAAAAAAGTAAATGACTGCATTTGAATTGTAGATACTTCTGATAAAGTAGAAAAATGTCATGAATTATTTATTTCATCATGACAACATTATAATTAAATGCATTAACACAAAATAGTCCTCTTTAATTATTCAACTCCAGTGTTTTCGTGAAGGAATGTCATGTAGTTTGTTGAAAACGAGGAGGTTGCATGCATAACTGAGCAGCTGTATTTCCATAATAGGATCTAAACTGTATTCAAAGCAGTAGAAGGTTAAAAAAATACATAAGAGAGAGATGATGACTTGTGTGGGGTCTCCAAAAACATAATATCTGCTGCATATCTGAATTATTTTTTGCCACCAAAATGCAAATATTTGAAAGAGGTAGTCAAAAGTGGGAGCTCCAGGCTAAAGGCTTTTGTGTCTGCTTTTGTAACAAGATAATTGTATTGTTCAGTATAGCCTTCAGTGTTATCCAAATCATGGAAATGTACTTGTAGACAAACAGACACTTGTCTCTTTCAATTTTACTCATGCCTGGAATTATGCAAGGTGGTATTTTTAGTTATTGAGTGATTACTTGATAGAATTACTGCACCCACAGTAAAGATATTCCTTATCAGATCCTGACGAATAGCTCTCCCTCTGAGACGGCAGCAGCCATCGAATCTCATCCCTTTCCTGAAGATTTTGCTTTAAATTATTGAACAATAAAATCAATTACCTAGATCAGAACATTCAATGAGTGGCTTAATTGCAGGTAATTTAATGCCCCAGTTGAAATTGATTCTATTTATTGTGCAGCTGTGAATTAATGTAACTGGTCTGAAGGAAGAAGCCACATGAGACGTGTTTGGGGTGAAAATAGCTAGGTTTTCTGTATAGTGCACAGGCCATTAAACTTGGAGAGATTCGGTCTTAACTTTCCCCATAAGCCCCGAGGCTTCCAGTACGGTTGCCTCCTGAAAGTTGATGCTTCGAAACATAATTTGAAGATCTCTGATTCGTTTGAGATTCTTTGAGTTGTGCAGTCATTTATCCACAAAACACTCGATATGCCATATGAGAAGCTAAACCCTACAGACTAGTGATACTCTTGTAACCAACCATATCATTTTCCTTTAAGATATATGACCGTGTGGGCAGCCTGTGTGTGAATTAGGGCCAGCGTTGTGAGAACTTAGCAACTCTAATGTGTGAGAAGTGGTGTCACCAGCACATATCCAGGGCCATTGTTAAGTAACTGTTACTGTAATAAACTATAAGGTGTTCTAGTGTACAGCAATCCAAATATTGTGTACACTATTTGCTGTAGGAAAGAAAATAATATCAGAGCCCATGTAAGTTTATGGTATCTTTATGTCTCCCTGCTTGCCTTTCGTCAGTTGGTTCAAACAGCACAGCTTAGCAGCTTACAAGCAGGGCTAGAGTGGAGACACGGCAGCATTTTTTATCTTCTGAAGAACCTTAAAAAATATAAATGCAAACTCTCTGAGAAAGAAATGGCATATCTTGGCAAAAAAGGGGAATATTTTAAATCGTTTGTTGGAGGCATTCCTCCAGCAAGCTTTAAAATGCTAAAATCTAGGAAATAAAACAAATGCTTAAATGTCATAAACTTATCTTGCGGCAGGCCTTTTGTGGTGATATTAGTCATTAACTTAAAATAACTGCTGTTGCTCCAAAGTCTTTACTTTCTTCCATTTCTTCCATTGTCATTTGTTAATTTCAAGTGTTTAGATTTTAATCAGAGCAAACAGCAGCATCTTGTTCTCTGTTTGAATGCTGACTGCATGTGAGACATTGATGTAACATGCCACAAACACACTATGCATACATCAAACCTGGGTGCGTTCACAAGTACAACAGACCACACCCATCTCTAATTGTGCATCTGTAAAAACCACGTTTTGCCTCCATATGTAGCGTCTCTTTAATGAATTGCTCAAATGAGTTTCAGCTCAACAAACTAAAGGAAAAATACTCATCATAGAGAATTTTATAATGTGTAAACAACTCTTTCCCTTCCCTAAAAAATTCAGACAGAGTAAATACTCTTGATTATATAGGGATTTATTTTGTCCTATCAATATTGGAGCTAAGCCACTGCCACCACAGCTGTGCTCTGTTGAAGTCTGAAAGTTCAGACTGTCCGCGATAAAGCAATATCTTCAGGTAAGATCACAGATTGCACTGATCTAACACTCACGCAGAGGAGCTAATGATAAAACAGCCATGACTATTTTGTTTCCATCTATAATGCAGCAGAGTCGGCTAGAGTGTTTGCCTGACTCTTGCATGCTTTCAACTTAGATTGCAGAAGCTTTCACAAAATCTGTAGCCTCCAGCATCTGTCTCATTGTTAGTCTGCCTCTATTTTAAGTGTTTTATGACACCAAGCAGTTGGCAGAGATGGAGGGAAGAAGAAATATCCTGCTGCTGAATAAATGCAGAAGACAGAGGAGCACCGTTAGCTATAGTCCACACAGAAATGGGATTTACACAGGCTTCAATGACATTGAAGGAAAGAACTGTCATGAGTACTGTAACCACCACTTGTGTTACTATGTTCACATTTAATAATTTTTTCTTGCTGTCTCAATTTTAAGATGAGATGCAAACTGTGGTGAAAAATGGGAGACAGATAGATACAGATAGACAGATAGATTTACTATATCTAAAGAGAGAGGCTTATTAGATACTTTAATCAGTGCAACGTGGGGCTTTAAAACTCAGCTTTTAAAGAAATTCTGCCAATCATGTTAGTCACTCAGAAAATCACGCTGTAACAATTTCTGAGATCACTTGAGCTCTCGCTGAAGCAACTGAGCTCACTTTGGGTTGCACTTTGAGAACTATCCCGCTGAGGTGTCCCCTCCTCCCATCACTCGTGACGCAGAACCCTTTTCACAGGCGTAATGACTTTCTGTGTGGCATATCAGGGTGACTGAACTTAAGTAACAGTGCTGACAAATATGGGCCAGCATGAACACGAGTCAACAGAAATACTTCTCAGCTGGGAGAGTCTAAGAGGCTGCCTACATCTTGGTGGACAGACGGCAGTAACAAACCCACAGTGCCTCTGCCCCAAAACGTGACAAAGGGGTTGTCTCTGTTGTCTGCAGCGGCAGCAGTCATGGTGGTGCTGTAGGTGCCAGATGGCACAGTCTGATAGAATGCGTGGACAAAGTGAGTAACGCAGGCTACTGAAAGTGCGACATGACTGAATAAAAGAGTCTTTTAGTAAATGAAATATTATATTGTTATGCTGTAATGGCAGAATGCAGCTGAGTCAGTATCTCCTGCTACTTATACAGAACGTGTGCTACAGTATACAGTTATACAACGACACTTTATATACCTTCTATGGGTGATACGTTAAACTATAACTAATCTGTACCTTAACCCCAGTTTTACAATGTATCTTCCAGACCCATACCAAGATATATATGCTCAAATACTGAATACTTCTTAGTATAAAGAAATAAGAGATACTTTACATAGATTTTAGTCTTGTGGCCTGCTCGCAGCAAAATTTCACTCTTATGTTGTGTGCTGACTGCAGTAAAGTAAATCAGTGGTCTAAAAAAGCACTTTTTTACAAAGCTGACTGAAGGGGTGGCAAAGAATCCAAAACTTAACTCTTTTCTGAGTTTGAAGGTTTATTCCTGACACTGGAAATAGTGTAGCCTGACAAGGACAGCCTTGTGGAAAGGTAATTTTAACCAACCAATCACAATTGGACCATGATCTAACAACATTTTTGATAAGCTTAAGTCTTCTAACTAACTTAATTTCACACACACACACACACAAAACTAATATGTTCAGTTGTTGTAACCTGAGGGTGAAGATGGCTTAACGTTATGCTCCTTTAGATGGGTATCTGGGGTGCACATGCAGACTGAGGGCATGAAATCAAAATGAGTGAAGGTCTATGAGGAGATCAACATGTTGGCTTTTTTTTTGTTCTTTAAACTAAATGAAACGAAAACGCAATGAGTTCATTATCCCAAGAAGGATACCTGGTTTTCAGCACAAGAGTTCATAGCTTGTTATTAGCTCCAGCAATCTGGTCAAAGCCATTAATTTTATGAAGGTGGTGTTAACTTTGCACTGAAACTGAAAGAGTAAAGATGAGGTAAAGATGGCTCACACTATTGCTGTGTCTTCCTGGATGTTAATAAATGTTTGACAGACTCTGTGTTCGACATGTGCTTGGAGTTTTAGTGTGAAAATTGGCGACAGCTGATAGAGAAGCTGTTTCAAGAGGAAACTGATAGCTTTGAGTGCATCATGTTATAAATTTCCAGAGGAATAAAAAATGTGTGGAGGTGTGTTGTTATGATTCTGTGTGGCTAATCAATAATACTTAAGAAAGCCAGCATTGAACAGTTGGTCAGGAGTGAAGCTCTACACATCACAGTCATTTATAATGTCAGTTTGCATATAGGGTCATTCCATCTCAAATCATCAAATTTTTAGGACATTTGCCTGAAAATTTTATGGTCCAAAGTTTGGATAGATATAATGACTGCTGTGAAATTTTTGCTTCATATATCAAACGCTTTTCAAGATATATCTTTTTTGAAAAATGGTCCGTAGACCCACTTCCAGCATGTTTTTTTGCACTCTGAAATCTGAAGCAAAGTTTGAACATGAATAGCTCAAAAAAAGATAAAAGCCTGAAATTTTCACTCCATCTTTCCTACTGTAAAAAGGAATCAGATTTGTAATGTGGGGCAGATACATCAAAAAATGTCTGAGTATTGGCTAGTTAAAATATGAAAAAGAAATTAAAGCCGCCCTGTAAAGTCCCATATTTCAGCACACTTTAAGAAAAATGTAATAATAATAATAAGGTAGAAATCAGCTAGTCATATTTTCTGAATCATGTGTAGCCACATATGGCATTAACGCAAAACCAAACATGCAAAAATACTTCAAAATATGAAATTCATCAGTCACAAAAATGAAAAAAAAATGTTATTTTCATTCAGTTTTCATTCATGATTCAGCAAATGACAGGTTGTATCACAACAAAAACATTAGTAGAAAGCCTATTTCAAATAGAACAAAGTTGTGGAGTTTCAATATGGTACTCTAATTATAACTGAGAAAAGGATTTTGATAAATATATGCATATTTTTCATTTTCAAGACCCACTTTGTAGGCATACACATTGCCCCGGAGGAGTCTGATAGTTAAGGTTAAGTTTAAAATGTACTAAGAGGCATTAAAATTTTCGTACGTACAAATAAATACAGCAAAACAATTAAGAGTAATGAAAAAGGGATTAGTAGCTCATTTCACGTGAGTAGTCTTGCAAAGCCAAGTTGCTGTTGCCACATGGTGCGATCAGTAGTCCAATACAAGACCTTAACCCTAAACCCCTAACTCTAACCCCTAACCCAACTCTAATCCTAACCCTAATGCCACGACTGGTGCAGGCAAGCAAGGACCAGGCGATCGGCATGCTGACCACCAGAATGAATGCTGCAAGATTTGTAATATACATGAAAATGCTACATTGTTGCCCACAATGATTTGAGACTGAATGACCTTATAGCCAGTGGTTGGTATATTTTTGAGGAGACCATATGTTTTTTGTGTTTCATTCAGTTTGTGCCTCTCCAACTGTGGAGTTAGCTTGTGTTAACACTGTAATATGTGACATGCTGCAAGGAAAAACAAAAACTGTATACAATGTAAAATGCAGTGTAAATGAATAAGAATTTCACCTCTGAACTACAATCTTACAATTTTTACTTTTAAATACTCAACAGGATACATTTGAAACCTATATAACTGTACTGTTCAAACTATTTTCTTGTAGTTTAAAGGAAAATATATATATTTTTAATGAATAATAGGCTAAAGCTGTTTAATAAATAGCTGCTCTGACTACTTCCATTAAAATTACAGTGCCCATGGCCTTCTTTTTTTCTTTTTTTAAATGCTGTTTGGTGCAGATGAGTCTGATGCTGAGAGAGGGGAAAAAGGAAATAGTGATGAGTGAGACAAAAAAAACAAACAAAAACCTAGCAGAAGCTCCCTGAGCCACAGGCAGATGTTAGTGTTTCTAAGGAGACTGATAAGGACCTGTCAGTGATAAAATTAAAACTTTTTCTACACCTGTATATCTTATTTGTATTGTTCTGTTTTGCCTAGAGATATCTTCCCACATACTATATTTTGTGAGATTTTTAGTTTTGCACAACTGGCCTGAAAGTGACTCTTCTTGTAATAATAATGGTAAATGGCAAATGGACTGGTACTTATATAGCGCTTTTCTACTCAGTTTTGAGTACTCAAAGCGCTTAATAATAATAATAATAATAATAATAATAATAATAACTTTATTTATATAGCACCTCTTAAAGCACACAATTAGAAAGTGCTTCACAGTTTGAATAAAAGCTATACATTAAGAATAAGCATACATGTTCCAGCAAACAGACACATAATCAACATACAGTCTTACATTCATTCCAACACACTTCCATACACGCATTATACACCATAAACTACAGCCAAAATTAATGGGAGAAAGATTAAGAAAAAGCTAACCTATCAAAATGAGTTTTCAGTAGTCATTTAAAACAAACCACAGATTCAGCCGACCTGATGATGAAAATCATTTAAGAGCTGTGCCAGTGATGCCAATTTTGTAATCTATTAATAAGAATGGCATGATCAACGGTGTCAAAGGCAGCAGATAAGTCTAGTAGGACTAAAATGGAATATTAGAATATCATTAGTAATTTACAGTAATGCAGTTTCAGTACTGTGGTATTGTCGGTAACCGGATTGGAACTTATCAAAAATGCTGTTTCCCTCAACTAGCTGAAGGAGCTGATGAGCAATGACTTTCTCAAGGATTTTTGAAATGAATGGCAGTTTGGAAATGGGCCTGTAATTCTCTAAAGCAGTGTTGTCTAGGGAGGGTTTTTTAAGCACGCTGGCTGTTTGTAGAAGTCTCTACAATACAATACAATGTGCACTGCCGATGATGTGCGCATCCCACAGCTAAAGAATCCTATATTGCCTCAGTGTTTGACTTTGATAGAAGGAAAAAAACTTTTTTGAAGAAATGAAATGGTATAGTAGAACGCCTGAAGTCACTTGAGATTGTAGTTAAGAGTAAGTGAACCACATCATGACTTCAATGTGCTACTTTTATTAAACCACCCAGGACACTGCTGGCCCTGTGCCAGAGGAGGGCATAGAGAGGTGGTGGTAGTTGGGGATGGGGTGTTAGTTTAAAGCATTGATGGAAAGAGCAGCAAAGACAAAAATCAATATTTGCAGGGTGAATGAAAATTCCCTCAGCTTCCAAGCTGGTTGTCTGGAGGAGTTTGGCTGCTATTCTTCCCTGCTGTTTTCTACTCTGGGTGTCCTTTATCTCTTGCCAGAATCCCTCATTCACTGTGCTTATTGAAAACCGAGGGAATCCTCGGGAGGTGAATAACCTGCATTTGGGAATTCTGCATCCATCACATGGTTTGCAGCTGCAGTACTTCACACTCTGAGCAGTGACCTTTTCTACTGTATCTCATTAGTGTCAATGTGCATGCGAGTTTTAGTATGTGTGTACCTGTAGCTTATTGATGCATTGGTGTCCCAGTCACTGCTTCTGTCACCCTGAGCTGATATATGATGGCCAGCTTCACCTCCCCCTCCCAGGATCCTTTGCTGCCTCTGGCTAATTTCTCCGCTGTGTATTGATGTAGAGACCAAAAGACCAGTGTCGGTCATGCCCTTTAACCCCACTCTTTACAGTATGGTAGTCAGTGAACTGAAAATTTGCTGGCTTGTTTTTTGTACTGCATGAAGAATAACCCGAGTTGGTGTTAATAAATTAAACTATTAATAACTATGAATACCCAAGAAAATATTACTAAACCTTTAAGAATAAACTCAAGGAACTGTGAAACAAAATAAATCTGTAGTGTTTCCAGCACTGTCATCTCTGTCACATGGAGGCTTAGCTAGACAGCACATGTAACACATCAGTCATGGCCCTCTGCTTCATTTGCAATGAGGCAATCAGTCAAGATGTCACAGTGAGCATGTGTCAACTGGTGGCAGTGATGGAGGGCATGGATATAGGCTAGCGGGGAAGCATTCCGAGTTTTTGCTGGATAAATCGTCAATGGCAGCTCCCAGCAGTTTCTGCCAAAACACTTGGCCTCAACAAGAAGCCAGTAAATGCATCTGTGTAGGCCTCCTTATCGGATAAATTGAAACATCCCAACATCTTAATTTCATATTGACAAGATCTCAGCTGTGAGGATAATTGTGGATTTGTTGCTGTGCACATTGAAACAGAGAGAGGGGTAGAAGACAAATGGAGAGCGTTGGAGTATTAAATATGATTAAGCAATCAGATAACCCCTGTAAAGCAACATTTATGTCTGGATGCCATTGCCAGTTTGTACTGAATGTTTAGCCACAGAAAACCTGCTCAAAGAGCAACACAGCATATTCTGATCACATTACATTGTGCCAGAGCATGTAAGTGCACTTCCAGTCTACATTATGCTATTAGCAATTTTCATTATGTTCTATTCTTCCATGCAGTCCTCTCTATGTAAGTAATAAGTGAGCAATTTAGTCACATCAGCATAAATGAGTTAGAACCATGATTCGTGTTAACTTGATGTAAGTTTGTGAACTGAGGCCAGTACTACGAATTTGGTGCTCAGCGAGGTAACTTTATTTAAGGTTGAACCCACAGTGACAGGGAAATTACTGACCTGACCTAACCTAATCTGGAGCAGGTTGTGTTCAAGGTAAGAGATCGACAGGTACAAACACTGCCTACTGACGAATCAATTAATGGTGAAGCTAATAAAATAGCTTCACCATTCCTGGAAAAGCCCTCTGATATCAATGTGTGGATAGTAAGAGGGTGTAAAGTTTTTTAAGAGTATCTAAAGTCTTTGTCTTTCCCCGGTAAGCATCAATAAAAAATACATAGATTCTTAGTAGTGTTGTGGAAGGTCATACTGCAGCAGAGAAGCAAGGCATGAGCTGTCAGCAAGACATAAAGGATGAAAGGAGGCACAGAGAGAATGATCACTTTTTATACAGGAATCTTATCAAGTCCCTTCTCGAATAAGGTTAGTCAAGTCACCCTTACAGCTGATGGCATCCAATCTATTTGTTTTGACAAAATGTCCCATGTCCAGTGGAATTTCCCCCAAATCATATTTTATGAGAAAGTGTTCCTGCCAGTACATTTCATCCTAGTTATTGCCAAACTAAGTATCATGAAAGGTGAATATGTCTGAAAACCAGCTGTTTTCCCAGACAAACTGTCTCCACTGCAGAAATGACCTTGTGAATGCAACGGGGTGAATACGGCTATGTGTGGTAAGGCTCTGGATATAAAATATGTTGGATGTAAGACACCTTAAAAATACAACAGTAGCAACTATATTCCTGCTTTTTTCCTGTTTGCTGCAACAATTTTATTCTACTGTAAGTATTAATAGAATGATATGATCCTAAAACAGAGGGTTGGGAGATAAGGGAGTCCTCTTTCCGGTTTTGGTTCTCTTAGTTTAGCTCACTAGCATTAGTTAAAGGGAGAAGCCTTAATCCGACGACCCGAGTGTGGTTGTTTCATGGTCTACTTCCTTCCTCTTTTGTTTGTTTTTGCTGGGGTTCCCATCTTCCTTATTTGTGTGTAATCTTCAAGTAATTATGTTTGATTATTAAAAGTTTCTTGAACTGCAGCAGCGTTTTGACATCTTGTATGTCAGGTTCCTTTGAGCGATGGATTTAAACACTGTAACAATCTTCCTTTGTAAAACCAGCTGATCTGCTGCCAGTTGGCCTGTCCCACTTTTTGAGTGGTCAGATGCTGCAAACTCCACCTCTTTCATGTGAATATGCTCATAAACTAGATTGGGCAACCCTGGGTTGACTTATTGAGCTGATAACAACCTTTGCGCGACCACTCGGCCTGATTGCCAAGGTTAGGTTAAGCAAACCCAAATAAGGCAGATAAAGACAACCTGGGAATGCTGAACTTGCTTCGTAGTACGATCCCCTGGTAAGACCTTGTTTCTAGTGTCTGAAGAGTGAAATGTTTTTCAGCTATTAGTTTTTCCCTTTAACTCTCTGTACCTCATAACTGCCACGGCCGGCAGCTCTGCATTTTCACATAACAGTCGTGGAAAAGCAGCAAGTTTCTGCTACTGTTTGTGTGTAAAAGCATTTTTGTACACACTATATTTTAACTTAGTTGAATATTAGCAATAAATCAGGAATAAAAAACAGATATGTGTCAATTAAATATTTTGTGATATTTTTTGCCCCCGAGTCTGCTCAAAAGCTCTGGCTGGCATTCATCTGTAGTAAATTATATTGTAGGGTCTTTACCCTAAAATATAAAGTGCCTTGAGGCGACTGTTGTTGTGATTTGGTGCTATATAAATAAAACTGAATTGAATTGAATTAAATGTAGCGTGTAAGTCTGCTGGGTACCTCAGCTGTCAACATGCCTGGTGTGCAGTGTCCACGTCTATTTACTCTTGAGGAGGCTGTAAAACTTAGTGAAAGGAGTCTGATATGGGTCAGTGAATGAAGCTCATTTCTGACTGATGCCAGTGATACTGAGGTGAGCTGTTGAGGATATCCTGAACTTTTCTGTCGATAAGCGCTGTTGTTTTTGCCACTGTTAGCCGCTGTTATACTGTTGATACTGAAAACGTCTTTGAAGTGGAGCTAATGGCATAAGACTCGGGCAATTAGCAAATAAACTGTGATATGATGTGAGAATGTAATCAAGCTGTTTATCACAAGGAAAGTGTGCTTTCTACAACACTCGGGCCTAACCTTAGCTTATAACCAGCTGTTGTTGCTATAGCCAGCTAGTAATAAGCTGTCCGGAGACAGGAGGGTTACATGTCTAATCTGCTGACAATAAGTAACTGCGACAATATGGGGAATAAATAAGCATGTTTATGCACATTTTCTTATGTTAGAGCCCTGACTTCAGTTCGGGAGATGAGGCTTCAGGTGGGGAGGAAGAGGGTGAGGTGGATATGAGGAGATGAGGCGTGGTGAAGGAGGCAGGTGAAAAAGAGTAGGAGAAAGAGATAATGAAAATGAAAATATGAATGTACAAATCTTAAATGGTCATATTTAGTTTGAAATAGGTATTTGTGATTTTGTGATATTTAAATTAAAACTTGTAATTGACACTTTTCTAGCTAGATGTCGGTGTTTCAAATTTTCACCAGATTTTCACCAGATTGTTCATCAGAATAGAATTCTGTTGGGGTATAAAGGGTTAAAAAAGTCATATAACTGATGTTCCAAAATTTTTTGTGAATAAATGTTGCAAAACAGTTGTTGAATGGTTGGACTGGACTTTGATAGCCTGACTTAACTGATTCCAGAGTCTGCAGTAGTTTTCCTTCAAAGCTGGACATGTTTCCTGCTGACTTGAGATTTCTGTGGTGAACATACATGGCTAAGTACTCAAGTGCATTTGCTAGTAAACATACTGTTTCGTCATTTAAAAATGAAATCTAATGTCTCAGACTTAAAAACAAGATATGTTTTCCTCCCAAAAACGAAGATAATGGATAACTGTCAAATATGGTTCGATCCCTGGCTCCCCTAGTCTGCATGCCGAAGTATCCTTGGGCAAGATACTGAACCCCACGTTGCTCCCGATGCATTCATCGGAGTGTGAGTGTGTGTGAATGTTAGTAAGCACTTAAGTATAGATAAAAGTGCTGTATGAATGTATTGTGTGACTGGGTGAATGTGGCCTGTAGTATAAAGCGCTTTAAGTACACAGAAACTGAGTAGAAAAGCGCTATATAAGTACCAGTCCATTTACCATTTACCATATGTAACGATACTAAAACTATTACAGTCATATTTAAGTAATGGTATTGCCTTAAATCTAGACTTTACACAGAGAGAACAATGTTGAAAAAGAGAAAAAAAAAAGTGAATTTTACAAGTTGAAATGCTGTGTACTGTCACTCTGTTCCCAACAAGACTAGACTCTTGGCATTCATCAATCCACAACTGAAAGTGAATCACCGGACCTCTCGCCCTGGTCGTGAAACATCACCTGATTCACAGCACTTACCCTCTTACTTCTGCCATTTTCTCACAGGCTGATTGAACCCATCTTCCTGCCTCCCTCCAGCTGGTGTCTCCACCACACACCAGATGGCTCAGCTTGCCTGAAAAACATTTACCCTTTCAGTCTAAACGTGACAGAGTCTTTGCCAAGCATTCACATTCTTATCACCAGTATGGAGGTGGCATAGTGGCTGAGTGGTTAGCACTGTCATTTCACAGCAACAAGGTTCAGCACTTGTTTCTGTGTGGACATTTTTCATCTTTGCCCTGTGTTTGTGTAAGTTTCCTTACACCAATAAAAGTCTGAAAATCAGATAAAATGTGCCAGTGCCTTTGCATGTTTACCCTGAGATCTTTGATTCTTGGTTCTTTGACTTTTGGCCAAAGTAGGCCGGTACAAATTCCATCCCAATTAATATAAGTAACAATGAGAGAAACTGCAGACACAAGGGCACATTTGAGTACTAGATATTTGTTGATTCCCACTGACAGAGCATGCATTCAGCATCCCCAAACAACCCACATATCCATTGGCAGTCAATGTCTCATTTGTCATATTAAAAAAAACAAACAAAAATATTGGTTCAGCTATGGTTCAGCAATGATTGATTGATGCCGGGATCACTCAGCCAGAAAGGACAAACAAGGGTTTCTGTGTGTTTCTCCCTTACAAGTACAAAAATGTATTCCACACAAAAAGGGTCAACAGCAGCGGAGTGATGGTACTGCAGTCAAGCAGTTTTATTGAATCTTTGTTTAAATCTGTACTTAAGCCATTTGGAATCGATGTACTATTGAATCTGAAAGTGAGCTTCTTAAAATTTTGATCTGAAAATGAGCACTTTAAACATCTCTTTGCTGGTAAAATTACTCACGTAGGCCTTTGTCTAGTTGGATATTCCAAATTGCTTCATATTGTGCAAGCTGTGTTATGACTAAATCAATACACAAGAAAAACTGAAATTATACTTGGAAGAATATAAAATGAATGAAACAAATTAGTGAGAGAAGATGGGGCTGTGTTTCAAAAGAATAGAGAAATTAAATGAATAAAATCATAAGGTAATATTAAGAAATCTCTGTGATAAATTTTTGACTATTGTTGGATTGCTGGTTAAGCCCTTTTTATTATCTGTACATTTTAGGAGATGGTTCCCTATTTTTTCTTTTTTAATTGCTTCTTGCAGGTTATCAGGCTAATAGACTGCAGACACGGGAACACATGAAGGTAGACTACTACCAAAAGAACTTTAAGGTCTAATTTTCCACAGATTCTTCTATAAAAGTTTCCCTGTTTCAAATTCAGTTTAGAAAATAAAATAACAAAACAGCTAGTGACAATCTAAAGTTACATGGTGCACACTGTTGCACAGAAGCAGACACGAAAATGGAGAGGACAGAGAAACATCTAAAAGTGTAAGACCTTTATTTACCCAGGACATGACACTGGCCATGCAGGACACATAGGTTAATTGTCTGACCTTCTCTTCCTGTCACACCAGTGGGTGAAACACAGACACTCTACCAGCAATGTGATGTCAAAGACCTAATCTGTGTCAGGATGGTAATGTTCAAGTCTCAGGCTTTTAATTACACATGTGAGCAGTCTGAAAAAGAAATATATTTAACAATCTTGGTTTAGCCTGCTGCTGCTCAGATATCTACCTGTACACAATTTGTGCCGGGATTATTTTTTCAGTCAAAAGAAAAAAAAAAAAAAGACAAGTTGCAAATTCTTTCACAACCTCAATCTGTCATGATTCAGCAGGCTTGGGTTGGTTTGGGGCTTTGTGTTTTGTTTTCTCCCCTGTCTTTTCCTCTCTCCCTCTAATCATCCTCAGGTGGAGCTGCTGGGTGAGCGCTATGCCTGGGCTCCGCCTCTGGGCGGAGTCTCTTGGGGTGTGCTAGATTGGCCTCACCTGTTGGCAATCGTGCTATTAGGCTGCTGGTATAAGAAGTATGGGTGGTGCCTCAGCTCCCTGCCAGACCGTCCCAGTCAATAGGCTTCCTCAGTTCATAGTCTGTTTGAAACTACTCATTGCTTACCTCATGCTGCTCCTTGTAGGAATTCTCCTGTTGGTCTCAATTGGATCCTGTTGGCTGAAAAAACCTGCTTACCTCCGGTTCCTCTCGTGACTCCTGTGACTCTATTCTTCGTTGGCACCACCCGGATTCAAAGAGCGTTCACCAGCCTGCCTCTCACCTACCTGCCCACTCTCCTGGAGATTCACCTGCCGATCCAGTATTTCCTCCGTGCCCAGCTCGAACTCATTCCCAAGTAAGAAATCTTTGAAAAGAACACATCTTAGGCCCTACCCATGTACCCACCACTTGGACATCCTGCTAACCTCTGTTCTCTCTTCCGGCAGAGCTCCCGTGAACCTTACCTTGTCTGAGCCCCATTGTTTCCTTCACCCCGTGTTTGCAGTTAAAACCTCTGTTTACAATAAAGCACCTTTAAGTTGTATTCTGGTCATCGAGTCTGCTTTGTGGGTCCTGCCAGCCTCAGATTATGACACAATCGGTGCTGTTTTTCCATACATATCTGACACCATTCTTATCTTATTTTCAGATCCATGTAATACACAATCCAAAATGGTCAGTTACCGTTATGATCATTTTCATTATCAATATTACAATTGTAAATGTTGTGACATAATAAATTTCCCTGGTCATCTTCAAATATTATTGATATATTTGATAAGATCACTCAAAAAAACCAAAGTATTCAGTCTAGCATCATGTACAGTGGTGTGAAAAAGTGTTTGCCCCCTTCCTGATTTCTTAATTTTTTGCATGTTTGTCACACTTAAATGTTTCAGATCATCAAACAAATTTAAATATTAGACAAAGATAACACAAGTAAACACAAAATGCAGTTTTTAAATGATGATTTCATTTATTAAGGGAAAAAAGATATCCAAACCTACCTGGCCCTCTGTGAAAAAGTAATTGCCCCCTAAACCTAATAACTGGTTGTGCCTTCCTTGGCAACAAGAACTGCAATCAAGCATTTGTGATAACTGGCAATGAGTCTTTCACATCACTGTGGAGGAATTTTGGCCCACACTTCTTTGCAGAATTGTTTTAATTCAGTGACGCTGGAGGGTTTTCGAGCATGAACAGTCAAAATAAGAAATCAGGAAGGGGGCAAACACTTTTTCACACCACTGTATGAGTAGGAAAAACAGTAAAAATCATCCACTTTAGGTTGTGGGGAATTTTTTTTTTTTTTTTTTGTCAGAAATACAAATGATCATCACAATTACTATTTTTATTTTATGTCATTAAATAATTGCTAGTCTTCTTTCTTTTTCATTAAATAAAATCTTTCCAATGTAGATGGCAACTGCAATTTGTTTGTGCCACTTTATTGTACTACTGGTGTATCATAGAAATTGTGTTCCTGAATGCAATACGTAATAGGACTGCATATATGGTAACATAAGCCCAAATCATACTGCATGTACATAAGAATGTTCCTAATGATATAATCCACATATTTTCCTGTAGATATACCACTCTTGTATGTGTAGTTATTGCCTTGCTCTCTTGCAAATGTAAATTCATGATGTGTGCCCTGTATATGCTGACTCAAGCTTGTGCAGGAACCTCAACACTGGTATAGCAAAAGATGTTTCTGCCAGTTCCCTGTTAGTGTTTTACACTGTGTGCTTCCATTGAGACCTAACAATTTAGGCATACTAGAGACACTCCAGCTAGTGTGAGACAGTACACATGAAGAAGATAATAGAAATGTGATAATTATGGTGTTCTCCAGAAAGTTAAGAGTACCTTGATGTGAGTCGTGTGATCTGACCTTGGTCAGACACCTTGATACTTCAAACTTGTAATGGGAAAAAGTGAGAGAAGGTTGATAAAATAGCTGGCTTTCAGCATTTGCCGGATCCATTATAATTTGAAGAAATGACAGCTTTTTATGGAGTACTTTTAGTCCACTTTTATACCGTTTGATTCAAGATAAAAGACCCTTTCAAATCTTGCATGGATAGATGACAGCAGCACAGTAATAGAGGTTAACATTGCTTCTTTTGTCAGGTGTAAAGAAAATGTACAAATGTTCTGTAACAACTATTACCTTGAAATTAAATTTATCAATGTATTTTTGTTTCTATCACAAGCTGCAGTAAAAACCTTGTGTAGAAATATTAAATAAAACCCAGAATTACTGAAATATAAATAATTGTCTACATATTTTTGTCTTAGAAGAAAACACTACGGTCCACATACACTTTTGATATAGGACTGTTTATCAGGGTTTGCCCTTGGCATCTATGGAGCCAATTAAAGGCCACAACATACAATAAAATTTAGACAAAAAGCTTTGCGGTGTCTTGGGGAAGGCTTTTACAAGGCTTTTTAAGTTTGGTATGGAAAAACATGACTAGTGTGAACTAAGCAATGAACTCAGTCGTGTAAAACACCTTTGGGATGAACTGGACTACTTACCAATTTATAGCCCAACATTAGTTAATGACTTTAATCACAGTATTGTGTGGGTGAGAGTAAACCCTTGAGGTTGCATTCCAGCATCACCAGCATGCTTTGTTTATATACAAGCCTTAAAGTTATTTGAATATATTAATTCAAATTTTGGAGTTTTGCAGTATACTAACATTTATAAAAAACTAAAGCTTTTACATACACTGCCAGTATACTACAAAGCATAACCCAGGGAATTACTACACATATTTAAAGTGTTTACAGTGTTAAAACAGTGTCACATTATATTGAATGACAAACTTATTGCCTAACGATTTCTTCGTTTTGCATGCAGTGTGGCATACATTGTGCAGACTCGCTAATATTCCCTATAACAAGACACAGAAGGAGACAGGTGGCCAGCGACCTGTGAGAGCAGGTCCCTCTGGATGTTGGCTGATGACAGTGAAAACATGGGCAGGAATTGTATTAATCCGATTCTATAGCCATAATGTGGAAAATCCAGCATCTGTCTGAGCTTTATATAGAAGAGCCTAGGGCATGATAAACCTGCAGTCATTTGAATGGCACAAAAGTACTGGGCTTGAAATGCAATACTCTTACCCTGGCGAATAGATCTCCCTAGCTCCCTTTTGCCTTTCCCTTCCCCTCTCAACATCTCTGCTTAATTTTACTTTCCCTCCAATTTCCTCATTTGCTGTCTCATATACTCTCATGGTCTTTTTGCCTGCAGTTCCTGTCTTTCATCTTCCACTTACAAACCAATTGCCTGGGCAGCTACACCCCAAATCCATCTTTTTTTCCCTCCCATTTCTACATTCACTTGGTCTCTTGCCTTGTCCTTCTGTCATGTCCTAACTCTCAACAGAGACTCTGAGGAGTCTCTGGGGGTGCATAGCTCTCAGAGTGGGGAGGTAAGGTGCAGGTAGAAGAATATAAATAAGTCTGTGTTTTCTATTGAATGATTAATACTTTGCAAAGTATTAATCATTAAGGTAGAATTTCAAGCTCTGATCCTCAACACACATAGACAGGCAGCATCACAAGATATCATAAATGCTAATGAACCCTTTTCTTATACCAAAAAAAGCAAAAATATTTTAAGGCTTTGTTTTACTGCATCCAGCACACAAAATGCTACTGCATGTGCATGAGATATAAAGTCATAGAAAGATCTCACAGTCTGATGCATAGATTCTAGCTATGTGACATCAAAAACAATGTTATTATTTATTGATTTATTTGTTAGTCAAAATAATAAATCAAAATCAGCAAAATGTGCAGGATCTTTTTGTGGATCCCCAAAGACAGAGTTGCCTCCTACTCCAAAACCTTTCTGATGAACCCACAGATAAACTATAAGAAAAAGATTACTCACCCATTACATAGGTTAACAAAGTCTTCTGTGGCCCTGTTGGTGTGTGTTTGGGTTTTTTTCTTCTTTTTTGTTTTTGCACATGCATAATACTGTTATTTCTCTGCACCTGTTGCTTGGTCTCACTGGGATTGCACCAGGCACTTAAAATAGCTTTTATAGAATCTGGGAAATTGTAGCATTTAACATAAAACCCAAAGATTTAAAAAACAAAAACAAAAACAACAACAACAACAACAACAACAAAAAAAAACATAACATAACAGACTAAAATTATCCTTGCTCTTAGAATGAAATACCTGTGAATTAGCTTTTAAGATGTCTCCTTTATAGTTTTGATTTTTTAGGATGAAAAAATATTTTTGTGGCATAGAAATAATTTGTCATAGTATCATGGCTGGCCACTTGGGTTCCCCTTTAATACAGCCATAACAGTTTTCCTGGATAGCCTACTAGTGAACTATACGTGTCAGTTTCAGGCCACTGAGACTGCTTTGGGCCTCATTTTGGAGTGTTTGGAAGAAGGACATTATTGTTCCCTTTGACACTCTGGTTTCTAACAGAGGTCAAAAGTTTGCTTAAAATACACGTTTGCATTAAATGGGTAATAGGTTTGGAAAGCAATGGGAAAAAAGGTCAAGAAATGCTTTGCATAGTCAATAAGCAGGACTTTTGACAGCCTTTCTTCCTTTATGCCTCACCACTTGAAGCTTTAGAAAGTTGGAATGTCCTCACTCCTCATTCTGTCACTTCCTTCTCCTCTGCTAACAGTTGTGACCTTTCATCTTTACCGTACCAATAATTGCAGTGCCTCAGGTACTGAGCTTTAACGGCCAGAGACGGAGAGAGGGAGAATGAAAAGAAAGATAGAATGAGCCAGGGAGACAAGAAATAGCTGTTACCCAAACACTGAACAGAGTACTGCTGCCCCACCCCCACTCCCTCCTCAATCTCTTGTCTTCTTTTTTTTCTCCCCACACTCACTCCTCTCCCCTCATCTTTTCTCATTTCGATTGAAGGCTAATGTTCAGGTGCCACATGTCTCTGCCTCGTGAGCCCCATGCGAGTTCCGATTTGCCCTGTAGCAGCAAAGACTTCTCATTTCACCGTGGAACAAAAAGGGTACACTCACAAAACAAATGAGGAAAAGGTTAACATATTCCAAGCACCTTATCTACATTAAACAACGGCATGCCAACTCGTCGATGCAGGGCAGCTATAAGACTGAACTTCAATGAGCAGACAACATCCTGGCTCCCCTCGCTTACTTAAATTATGCGCTCTGAGAGAACTAATGCAATGACTGTTTTCCCTTGCCAGTGGACCATAGTGAGCCTATTAAAATCACATTGCTTCTAGTCTTCCTCAATAATGTGCCTCTCATTAAAAGCCCATGGCGGCATTAAATGAACAGGCCTGCAGATAATGCTACGAACTCATGGATCTGATGCGGCTTGATTATGATATCAAAAATGGCCCCCTAAACACCATGACCAGCTATATCAACAGACAATGAAGGGATTCATCAACCCCATCATACTCAAGCTCATTTCATAGAGCGGCTTCAGGAAAATCATGAGTCAGTCTGGGTCAGGCTGCATTAAGGCTGTGCACAATTGCTGTCGTGATTTCAGAAATGACTCCAACATTTTGAAGGGAATGGTTACTCACTCCAGCATGTGTGGATCCTTGCAATGTACCTTGTGAGCACAAACGTGTAGAATCCCGTGGTCCGCGCACAGCAGTTGGTTGTCAGGTGGGTGCAGTGCTTTCAATGGAATTGAGCTGTGAGACAGAAGAGCACAGGTTCCCTTTTAATGTTATACAAAGGGAAAGTGGGAGACTCGAGTTACGTAACGCAGAGTTCAGATGAATGCAGAAACACAAATGTCACTCAATTGAAAGGAAAAGCTGTTTTTGAGACTGTTGATTTTATCCTATTCATCTCAGTCCATCGTTCTCTATGAAATTTAAGCACCGACCCTCATTGATTCTGTTCTTAAACTTTGCACAGGTAAAGTATTAGTGGGGCAGAGAATAAAGACATAGAATGGATGTCACCACATTTTTAATCTCTTCACAATTCAAATCCTGCTCGCAAGTGACTACAAAGAAATGTGCAAAGCCTCAGTGATCAGAACAACTTTTATTCATCAATCAGGAACAAGTCAAAATACTTTAAGCTGCATCGACTCTACTTACATTTGGGTCAGTTTCACTGCTCTGATAAATTGCCATTTAAATATAGTGTCGCTTTTTCATTTTTATCTCACTGAAAATATAGACATGGGAGTTGGTTTCTTATTAGGGGTTTAGACAGTTTGAAGCAACTACAATTCAACCACTTACTGACAGCTTGCTTTGTTTTATCAGAACTCATTTAAGTGTTCAGGATCCACAGGAAGGAAATTACGACCCCAGTCTGCAAGGGGAAACGGGGAATTACTAATAAAAAACACATTATTAGACTATGAAACTTCAAATATAAAAACCAACAAGACACTAATTTTGAGAATTTATATTCTCAAACAGAGCTTTACCAGCAGTAATCCCTGAACATTCAAAAATCAAAGTCAAAAGTGTCCTTGTCACCTTTGTGGCATCCATTGTACACGTACAAAGCAAACAAAAACATACTTCTTTGGTATTTTAGGCAAAATAACTGTTATTTTTTTTCCAACTGTATTTAAAATATTAAAATATTACTGTAATATTAATGTACTGACATCAGTAGTTGAATTTATGGAGACAGGTATGTATAAATACCTCTGAAGGACTCTCATCTCAGTTATTAGCATTTAACCCACTGTATAATTTTTCATCTTTTTAAAAAAGTTTTAATTGAGTCTAATACATCTACATTTTACCCTTCTTTAAAATACCACTGTAAGAAAAATACAAATGTGTCCATGAAATAACAACACATGGAAAATCTTAAATGACTGTCTAAGTCACAAAGCCTTCGGTGGTACCAAAATACTCTTTAGGTAGAAGTGACTGTGCTCCAAGATTAAGATCAGTCATCACTGAGCAGAGAATGTAAATAGAATGTAAATCCATGATCCAAGCAACTGAGTGGGTTTAAATGTTATGGAGTAATGTAGTATATGTTGCACATGTTTTATTAAAATGGGTGAAAATTCACTCTATACAGCAGATTAAATAAATTTTCTTTGTGTAAACAAGTGTTACTTTGGGCCATGGCCAAGCCCCTGCACATTCACCTTTCAAAGCCATCGGGTCAACTTCACTACGTCAATTTTTAACAATGTGTATATATAGTTTTTACATACCTCAAATCCTTAGGTCTAATAGCTCTACACCAATTCCAGCATTAGGGTATATAAAACATCGCAACCTGGGGTTTCACTTCATAACATCAATTAAATTTCCCCAAAAGTTACCTTGCAGATCAACTCCATGTTAGCCTGGCTCCACAATTCTTAAATTTAACACTGATACACATTAGAGTGCATTTACGAAAATATTTAGCTGAGTCTGACTGGTTAGTTGACACACTGGCGCATTCATGACTGGGGGTTCTCAGCATTGATCAGTCCTTTTACAGCTTTTTAAAAGTCTGTGAAATTATAATATAATATAATAATATAATAACAGGCCTACTCTTAAACTTTTTATTCAAATGGATGTAAAAAATATTTTCCCCTTTTACTGATGTGCACATATATGTGCACCCTGTGTACAAATAAACTTTACTACATCATGAAAGTCGCTCAAGAATTTTTCATCAAATCATCAGCATGAGGCATTTAACCTAACAAATGCTTTTTTCCAAATAACTATTTATCAGCGTAAACCACATCAATCTCCTCTCAATACAGCGATTCTCTGCAATTATCATTACTGTGTGCACATTTGCTAATAATTTATTCAGTAACTTTATGTACAGCTGGGAAATATAAACATGCAGAGCATGGTAATGACCTCATTAGTATTTGCATTCAGAAACCCTGAACAGATGAGTTTTCAACACAAAACTTGTTTGGTAAAATGGAAAATGGCAGAAATATGACAGGAACACCCCCGGCATGGAAATGATGCTGAACTGGAAGAAAAGAAAAATGTTAATAATGCCAGTATCAGAAACTGCCTCTGGAAAAAGACAATAGACTGATAGATAATACATAAGATCCTAATTAGATAGACTTTTTTTCTGTGGCTCACAAAATATGTAGCTTATTCTGCTGGTTCCCTGTTGGCCATTCTTTGGATTCTCTCTCCAGCGGCCCTCAGGTCAAAGAAATGTCTGTGATAAAATGTCATGATGAAAACAGAAAAATGTCATTCTTGTTAGTATTGAAATGTGACTTGAAATTTAATTTTTGTTTGCCTTGCGCACCCTTCCCCAGACAGACAAACACAAAGATCTCTGACCTATTTCAATATTAAAAAGAAATCCTTGTTTGCCTGACTGTGCATGCGCACATAGACACATGCAGGCATATATGTAAACAGATCCACTTATGCATGAACACACATGCATACACATACCAGCTAGATGAATAAGAGATGAAATTTCCAGCTTTTTGTCAGCTAAGCCACCAGTGGTGACAGTAAAAGGGTCCAGAAACACAACAAAAGGAGAACACATACTCTGTAGTCAGTTGGTGTTGAAACAGAGTGAGTTTAATGAAGGGGAATTCATTATGCAGATTTTTTTTAAATGAAAGAAGACAGAAAGAAGTTAGAGAGAGACATGTTGAAGGTGAACATGGTGTCTAGAGATAGCAGCTAGCTACCTAGCAGAGCTGGAAGGATAGGCGGAACTGACATATTAGTTGTAATTAGATTTCTGAAACATACAGGTTTACATGGCTGTATCTTGTATTGGTTGGAGAAGCAATATAAATGTCAGTGCTTCATTTTCAGCGTAAAAATTTAGTTTTGGCTTAAGCCACACTTGAGAGTGATTCTACTGATGGTGGTGTTTCCCAGGTCACAACACTTTGATCCATACTAAGTTATTGCTTTGAAATGTTGTTTTAAATGGCCCTCAGAGGATAAAACCTGTGGCGATCCATCAAGTTTTTCCTCTAGCCCCAACGTAAGGTTAACATTTGTTTTTCTCGTAAGGGGAAAATGTGAAGAAATATTAGATGGGTTGACATCAGTGTTCTTTTCTGGTAATTTTTCTTATCCAATCAAATAAACTTAGCACAAAAATTAAGGAAATTTGTGTTTGGTCAATTATTTCTTTGTTGTAACAATGCTTCTTGGCTATAAATCTCATACCATTGGAAAGCCTGTTTATTTCCCTTTAAATGGTGCCACATTTGTAAGGAAAATGCATTTGTGGGTTGAGCAGCAGAGTTGAGTATGTGGGTTGCGCCCATGAAGAATTTGCCAAATCTTCTCTGCCAATGCCAAACAGCTTATTCTGCT